>VYXD01002337.1:293912-354577 GCA_013397195.1 Hylia prasina
TTTTGGAAACAAAGAAAAGGGGAATCTTTGCTTTATACTAGAAGAGGCATTCTTAAAATATTACCCCTAGTAAGTGAATTATGACCCATATTGCAGTGTTGGGAAAGCTGCTAAAATGGATAGGATTGCACAGTTTGCAAAAGGCTTTTCAGGCCGCTGCAGATGAGTGGCATTAAAGCCACCCGAGGACTATTCCTCGTGTGACCATTTTCTCCATGAGACTCAAAAAGACTCTTTTCCTAAAAGACTGATGGAAGATTATTTTTTGCATGGTAAAACTGATTGAAGTCACAGGTTTTATCTTTCTTCAGGGTGTGTGTAGGAAAGTAGAATATTTGTGGGGGTGGAAGAAAAGGATGGTCTGGAAGTTTCATTTGTAGTTTATTTAGTTTTAGTTTCCTTTTCTCATTTTTCCTAATGTGTGTAAATAAATTTTCCTTTTTTTTTTGCAACTTTAAAGTAAGCCTGTTTTGTTTTCGAAGATCTCCAAGTCATATATATATATATATATAAGATTGCAAACGTTAAACCCACGACAATAATTGGTGCGTTGGCCGGGAAATGAACCATAAATTAGCGAACATAAAACCTTGACACTGAAATACTACTGATTCCTTAAAATTATCTAAAATTTTTCCCTGTGCATATGTATCAGTTTATATCTTCAGTTTCAGAGTCTTGAGCTGAGTGATTATCAGTAAAATAGTGGTTGATCAACTTACAGATCAAAATCTGTGAGTGGGATATTGCTGCCAGTGAGGTGACTCTTCTAGAGCTGGCTGGAGCATTTGGCTTTGGATTAAGCAATGCCACCTTATGTTCCTGTTCTTCACTAATTTATTTCAAATTTTTTTTTTCCTTCCTCCCCCTCCCTAATTTCACAGTTCTTCTCTGGTTCCTTGCAGCTTAGTTCTGGGTGACCTACTCCTTTGCACTGCACATCTGCTCCCTTGTGATTCTCCACTTTCTCCTCCACACAGCAGCAATGGACAGAAGCATTCAGCTTCCTCTCTGCTCATGAAGGTTTCAAGTAATTATTTTAAAAGAAAAAGGGGCATACAAAAGAGCCTGGGTCCTCATTTGCTTGCTGGTCAGTCCATGAGCTATTCTGGTGAGATGGATATAGGCAGGCAGAGTGACTGGGAGAGAGGCAGCTCAGAGATCCCTCCTTGAGGCATCCCTGGGGACTGGGAAGAAGTTGCTGTCTGCTTCTCTGTTTCTGTGTTCTCCTGGAAGCCTTTGCTCTTGGTCCCTGTCAGAGGCAATGAGCTAAAGAACCCCCGGTTGGCCCAGCAAGACCAGCCCCAAGACTGCCTGAAGCCAGCAATGAAACTGTGCTGTCCAGATTGTTCAGGCACTGGAGTGGACCCAAGACTCTTTGTGAACCACAATATTTCTTCCTCAGAAGCAGAAAGGGGCTCTTAAATCAAGCTCTGACCTCCTGAGGGTTTGCACAAGTGTTTTCAGCCACATCCAGGCAAAGTTTCACCTGGATGTCTGAGTCTTGCAACTCTTTTCAGGTTAGAGGGATGTTTCTGCCTGGCCACAAAGAAATGACAGAACAGGGGGAGCACTGGGAAATACTTGATGTCTTTGTTCACATTGTCTTCTCCTGGACCTGGGAATCAGTGATGTGTCACTGGATACAGTGCAGTGTATGGAGCTGTGTCTTGTTTTAGGAATAGCCCATGGAGATTAAACCTGCAGGGCAGGAATGCAAACATTAGCGGTGGATCAGGGCATGTAAAAAGAAAGCAGCACCAGCAAAACTAGGAAATAAACTATTCTGGGGATTATTTTAAAATAAGCCTATGGTGTATTAGAAGGAAAATATTAAATTTGTCAAATTTGGGTTCTAACCTACTGAAGTCAGTCCTGTCCTCGCTTTAAATGCTGCCCAAAGCAGACTTCAGTGAATGCTGAGCTTTCTGCAAGAGGCAATCATACACTGATAGTTCAGAGCCATGGTCATCCTTGCATGTTACCAACTTTTTAATATAGTACTATGTTATTATCTTAACAAATATAATACTATGTTCTGTATAGATGTAGAAACTGGAGTTCATTGCAAAGGGAATTTTTTTCTTTTCCCCCAGCAATTTCGTGTAATCAGTAAATTCTGACCAAATAATTAGTCTACAGACTAAAACTGATTTTCTTCCAGAAGTAAGGCAAAAACTGGGTACTGAAAAATAAGCTTATAGGCATGGCTGTGATAATCTGACTTTAGAGCTAGCATTCATCATTTTTTTTACACTGAGAATGATAGACAGGTAAGAAAATAGCTTGGCTGTAGCTCTCTATTCCAGCTGGAAGAAAGAATTCACTTACCTTCCACCAGAATTTCCAATAAATCTATATATAGTATCATTCACAGTCTATCACTTGATGAAATTACTTTCCTTTGTGAATATGCAATAAAGTCTGACAGTGAAATATGTAAGAGCATTGAATTCTCAATGGCCCTGTTATGAGCAAAGGTGATCTAACAAAAAATAATATATTTTAAGGAGTAGACAGCAGGACCCTGTCTCTGATCTCATTGACAAGGCTTAACAGTGGTAGACCTCTCTTTACATTCACCTTTGTTCATGAGGTCTAGCTCAGTGTAAAAGCCAGAGAGAGAAATTCATTAATGAAAGAACCAATTGATTAGGTGATATAGGCTGAAAAAACTATTACCACCCCACCCAGAAAAAACATTCCACTCGGGCAGACTGTGATTTCCCCTATGCCATTTCCTGTTTATGTTTGGAAAGCTAAAATTCTGCTGTTTCTTATGGAGAGGAGAATTTTAATGTTGGTAGTTAAGTTTCTCTGAGTTCCTGGTGGTTATTATCTACTCCTCTGATGTGGTTGAAGATCTGCTTCTATTTTTAGAAGAAAGAAAAGGACTAGCATTTACTTGAGGATTATGATTTCAAGTGATTGATGTACTCACGTGTATTTTCTTATAAGTGGGTATTTTACAAATTCTTATTATCTCCACTTTCCCTAAGAAAACTGTCTGTCCTTGCACAGCTTTCTGCTTTTCTCTTTCTCTTTTAATTGTATGTGTTTATTGAATTTCATTTCTGGAGGACCTCTCACAGAAAGGTTTTTCGTATCCTAGTTAAAATGTGCTACCCTTTTATCACCCAGCTAAGACTGAAATCCAATTTGAGCCCTCCCATGTGGTGCTCTTTATTTATGGTATCATTACAGTTTGTTTCAGAACAGCAAACCCTCTGCAAAACTTTCAGGAAACTTACCTAGCAAGCACTGTCACTTAGCCGTGGCTGAGCTCCATTCTGATGCCTTAAATACTAGCCTCACAGAAAGATAATGCCTTTAATCAGAAAAGGGAGACAAGCAGCAAGAGCTTGTTCACAGTATCTGTCAGCAGGGAGCTGCAATGGAATCAGGACAAAATCCAAGTCTTTGTTTCCAGAGAGGTTTTGTTCTTGAGCTCTGAAGACTTATTAAACAGCAGGACCAGATAACTGCAAGGAGAGGAAGGGTAAGCCTGTGCTGCCCAAACTTGTCCTTGGTAACTGCTGCACCCCCTGTTCCCATCCCATGTCTGACATGAAAATGTCAGGCTGGGCATCCTTGGCTTTAGAGACAAGAGGCAAAGGCAGAGGCAGGGGTGAAGGCTGCAGAAGTGCTGGTGTGGGACAGATCTGCTCTCCAGCACTGCTTGGGCGTCTGTGTTGGAAGTTTGCTGTGGCAGAGGTAGAGGCTGATGAGCCAACAGAGCTCTACCGCAGTATCTGAGGTTCATCAGCTGCTGTGGGAATGATGGGCCAATTTATTTCTCCTCTTCTTGTAGACCAGCACTGGATTTTCTGAGGAAAGTTGTCAGTTGAGGGAATTTGGAAATAGCTGATTAACCTGGTTTGCTGATTGCCTTTCAATTGCAGCTGACATTTCTAATGTGATATTCCAGGTTTAGTTTCAACATTTCCTCTTCTATAAGGGATCAGATAAGAAGAGACAGAATTACTCATTGCATTAGTGCAGGATTTACATATATCACTGTAAATTCCTGACTGGTACGTATCAGCCGCTTTTGCATTGTGGTAATTTCTACAAGCTCAGAATGATATACTCTGATGTATAAAAAATTCTTAAAAAAACAGTCTAATATCCAACCCAAATTTCTGAAGTAAACCTAAAAGCATAGTAACTTTCCTAAGATAGATGAAGTTCTACTGGAGTTAAACATTTCCTCACCATCTCTATATTTTCCCTATAAAGGAGTGTACAGGGAAACACAACCCTTACAGTTTAAAAGAAGTAACTTTCTGTGACAAGATAAGAATAATTTGCAAGTTATAGTTTTAAATATGAAGAATTCATTAATCTTAAAGCCTAGCTTTAGCTGTCTATAAAAACATAAATATTAATTGGCTTTGAATAAAGGACAAATCAAAAGATATTATCCTTAAAACCCAGCTAGGTTTAGCTATGTATTCAGCAACACACAGCTTACATAAAATTCCCGTAATGATTAAAATACAATTCCAAACCTTGCTGCCTTAGTCTTCACAGAAGTTTCTAGTGATATGGAGAAACAGGAGTGCTGATGATTCATACCTTATTGAGGATACTCAATTTTTAAGAAGATATGCATTCAAAATTTACAGTTTTATATCAACTGGAACTCTGCTGTATACCTACATCAAGTAAAAAATCTCTGCAGAATACAATACCAAGTCCAAATGAAAAAGGTAAGGACTTCCTACCTAATCACAGAAAAGGCACCTCTCATAGCAGGACTGGTAAAAGACGTAATCAGCCTAGCAGGGCAGGAATCAGATGTGCAGGTTTTAAAAAAAACCATTTCTGGTCAAAGTGATGAGACACAGTGTGGCCGGACTTCTCCTTGGGAGTTTGCATGAATCTGAGCCTGCAAAGCAGTTATATGGCTCTAGGTCCTTGTCTGTGTAAGAGGTAGAAATTGAATGGGAGTGTGAAGACATGGGAAAATTCATAGCATGCCTGGATGCTCTCACTCAGGAGTTTTAAGTGGCTGTAGATCTCTGTGGTTTATGCCTCAGAGAATTATAGTGAAATAAAGATTCTGCTGCACAAACTCCAGTGATTCATGTGGGGAAGATTTAACCGATTATCAGGCTGTTGCCTCCTCTAGCTGGAGACTTCTTCCAGCAGAGCCATAACTTGGCCTGCCTTCATTATCTCTGCAGTGACTGCTGCAGTTATCACTCTGTCTTATTAATTGCTTAGACAATCAATTGTAGTTTGGATTAACTCTTGAGGCAATGAACTGTGGCACCAGGAATTAGAACTTCCCTGTCACCTGCACTTTTGCTTTGGTGCTACGAATAAACAGAGAGGACAGGCAGGTGGAAAAGGCAGTGTCCTCTGTCATGCCAGATAAATCTTGCAGACCCAGTGTGTTAGGACCCTGAAGCCACCTTAGCATCTTCCTGCAGACTGAATGTGCTTTGAATTATGTGCATCATCTGCCTGCAGTGTGTTTGCTTTGACCTTCCTGAGTGTGTGTGTAAACAGGACCCTAAAAAGAGGGGGCTCTGCCCTACCCAGGCAAACAGGAGAGGGAGGGAGGACAGCTGAGTGTTCCTGCCACCTGTCGCCCCAGGAACAGTCACGTGGGAATGAAAAGGCAATTTTCCTATTTGTCTTTTTGCGTTGTCTGGTTTTGTTATGGAAGCTGTAAGCCCGAGCCTGTTGCCATAGGCAGGGATGCAGAGTGACAAAATATCTGTATTACCCACTTCAAGGAAAAATATGCCAGTGTGTGGTAGATGTAGAAGGAGCTGAGCCCCATGGGGGTGTAAGTTTGGAAGTGTTGGGGAACTGTGTGTCAAAGGAAAGGAAATAAAAGGGAGTGAGGGCATGAATAGACTCATACCTGGCCTACAGATGATCCCCTGCCTGCAGTGGCAGGACAAACGGGATGCTGTGGCTGTGGTCTCTGTGCCTGCTGGGGTTTCCCATGCAGGGATCTGCGCTGGCTGTGGCAGGAGGGCTGAGTAGCAGAAGGCAGAGCAGCTCTCTGCCTCTTCTGCAGGTCAGAAATTCCACACACTGGAAAGCCCAAAGTAACCGCTAAGGCCACAAGACTGGCCTGAGTTAATTCTTACTTGAATTATAAGTGAATCCAAACCAGCCCCTCCCCCTTTAATGCAACATTTTGCTGTGGTGGAGAATCAAATTTACTCTTGGGAAATTGATCCAGTGATTAAATCCAAATATTGTTTAAAAATTGCACTGGATTTTGAGCATCATTTTTTCTAGCCTCAGGTTCTAGCCATTTGGAATTTGATATATTTGACTGCTAGACAGGAATTTTTAGAACCTATCCAAGTAACCCCTGAGGCCTGATGGGATAAATAGCTGGAGGTCCTGGCAATGGCTCCTTGTAAGCACACTTTCAAATCACCCAGTAATTGTCAGCAAATTTATTGGAATCTTTACCAGCTTTTCAGATTTTTTTTTGAATGACAGATGCTGTCTTTCCATCACAGATGGGTAAGTCTCATATGCAGAGAAAATCTAAGCTCCCTGCTTCTATCAGTACTCTTTAATTATGCACCTAATGACTGCATTTGTCCAGGGTGACCATGTTGTAGTAAGAATTCACACTGAACTGATTATCTGCAAATCTGTCCTGCTGAAGATAACGTTTGCTGTAGAGAGCCAGGGGAATGTTTATCCCACTGCTGCCTTAAAACACAAACACTTTTTCTAGGTGGCTTTGCTAAAACATGCAAAATTCCTCAGTGATCCAGGCGCACTAGCCCAGCCAATATTCTGCACTGACTTATCCATGTTTTACCATGTGAACACGAGGAGGCTTTTGCAAGGGTGCCGTGTGCCACACTTGGTCTGTGGACACAAGAAAGAATTCAAATAGATTCGTGAGCACCGAGGGAACAGAGGGAGACAAAACACAGCAACCAGAACCGCTCTCACTTGATTTCCCATAATGGCTTTGTTATCAGGACTACGTGGACTTGACAAATTTCCTCTCCCCTGCAGAAAAAGAGTGAGAAAAGCTGACAACAGTACAACCCTGAGGGCTACACACCTGGAACTAATCTCTGCAGCTCATCCCAAGGCTGTGAACAGCTGCCTGAGGAACACCAGTTTGTGAAGGCAGCATAGCCAGTATGCAATCTATTTATAACAGCAGTGAGACCAGGAGGAACAGTGCTCAGGGGAGGGTAGAGCTCTCCATGTGGGTTTCATATAATGCAGAAAGAATATTTAGTCTTTCAGGCCCCTCTTGATGCTGAGAATTTGCATGGTGATAAGGTGGCTTGCCCATAACCTGCAGATATTAGAGGAGAAGCAGGTTGTCTCATGGTGGTCATAATGCCTAACATCCTAGAGAAATTATGTGATTAATGGGGCTGGAGGCACTTCTTATGTGCCACAGCAGTGAATTGCACAAATAGTCATCAGCAAAACCAGCAGTGTTAATAATTTCAGTGTAATAGGTACATGTCACTATGCTGTATGGGCGTCCAGAAGATTTCTTCAAGTGAATGCACTTGTGGGTAGGAGGAGAGGACAGCTGGGCTTAAGCATCATGAAATGTATATTAGAGACATGAAGATACAGGACGAAATATATTTAAGAAAGAGTTTGGGCATGATTCTCTACACCAATTCTTTTAAGTGCCTTTTAAGTGAGAAAGTGAGTTTCATCCCTGTGTGTATTGCCACTGCAGAGCCAGGGGTGGCAGCACACCAGAGGGGCGGCAGGGGAGTGCCTGGAAGATGTGTGCCTTGGGTCTGAGACAGCTGTCCAACTTCTGGGGAGCAGCCTGCCCAAAGTGACCTCAAAGATTTTAAAGCAGCATACCAATGAGAAACACTAACAGAGCACATTTGCTTCGGTCGTGTTACTTAAGGTTACAGCAGTGTAACGAACCAGAGCACTGAGGCATTTAAAGAAAAGTAGATCTGTAGCAGCATTCCTACCAGCACAAGAAGCTTGGGCAATAAATAAGAGGAATTACACATGAAAAGAAATTGGATACCCTCAGGGGTACTGGAAGCTGGTTGGAAGCCTGAAATACCTGGAGTGCCCAAATACTGGGCATAACCTCTGTAGAAACATTACATTGTGCAGAGAGGTGTGTGTTTTGGGTGCTTGTGATAGACTGGAAGCAGCTCTCTCTATGTAAAAGGCCATTTGTACCCCAGAGTAACCTATCTCTAAAAGGCTAAGAGTTCTTATATGCTGATGGTGATAAGATAGATACAGAAGGGCTGGGAGGTCACCAGGAGGCCACCATCCCCTTATAACTTAAGTGAGTTAAGCAGAGGGAATAAGCAAAGGAGGTAAAATTTTGAAGCACGTGTACATTCTTCCAGTCACACCATAACCTTAGAGTTTCTAAATAGGACAGGTAGTTTTCTAAGCACAAAAACCCCCAAAGATATTTTAAATATCATTAAGAAAACCCCAGTTGCATTTGCTGATCCTGACTGGAAGGCAGATATATCCAGCAATTTCCTCTCTTGCTTCCTCCCTCCTTTGAAAAGGGATAATTCTCAAAGGGCAAAATCATAATGAGAAAAATTGAAACACCAGAGTACATACAGTAATAGAAAACTCTTCAGGAAATGTTTATGAAATTTCAAGCCTGTGCAATTCAGCAATGGGGGGAAAATCAGGGCACAACCTCCTGCCAATTAGAAGGAAGGGCAGTGATTGTAAGTGAAACCAAACAGGTGCATACACATTCATACATATTCCCAGATAGGAAACTGGAATGTGGGGATAAAATTCAGGATTTAGGATAAAATTCAGAATATTGGTAAAAGAGGCTAAAGACAGTGCTGAACAGCCTGAGGGGCAGACAAAACCTTAGCATGAGTACCTGGAGAGTCATAGAGAAGGATGTGATAAAGTTATCTGATACTAAATCTAGTACTGATACTATCTAATTACTATTACTATCTAATACTGATACTAAAAAACCTGAAATCTTTATCATGAGGGTGCTGTTGGAACCATGATAGCTTAAAGATTTAGGTAAAGCAGATTTTCCAGGCAGTGATAAATATTTTATTATACCTGCTATCAGCATTATCAAAACCATTTGATAGTCCAACAAAGATATTGCTTCTCCCCAAAAGCTTTGCCGCAGGAGTGTTCAATAATTGTTTGTTCTTTGCCCAGAAAGGAGAATGGTGGTTTCTTGTTAAGAACATATGTGATAACACTTTGTCTTCTGTTCTTAATTAGGGAGAGGATGTTAAACAGCAACTACTAAATTAAACATTTTAAAATCTCAGGATTACAGTGCTTATATCCAGAAGAATTGAAAGTGTTGCCTGAGGAGATTTATGAACTGCTTGTACTGATTTCTAGCAAGTCTTGGAGCAAGAGGGCTGAGGGACGCCAGAGCTAATATTATGTCACGATTTTAAAGGGTAAATCAAATGATCCAGCAAATTACAGACAAATTAATCTAGCAACTCTCTGGAGGAGACATCATGTAAAAACAGAAGAGGATCCATAAGTAATGAAAGAAAAATAATAGCACAAGTATTGCTTTAGGTTTATGAAGTATAAGTTTGCTCATCTTAATGAGGTTAACATGGTACATTTTGATTTCTAAAAAGCAACTGGAACTTGCCAAATTGATGGAAACAGCAGTCTGGAGATATTGCGGTGGGTGTATCGTGGATACTTTGTTTAAAAAGAGAGATTAAATTTTGGGTTTTTTTTACTAAGGTGTGTCTCATTTATCCAAGGCAAAGAGGCAAGCTGTTCACTGTATAAATCCTACCCTAGCTAGAGGAGAAGCTGCTGGTAAAAGCTAGCTCTGTAATGCAGCAGAAAAAAAGAGTAAGGCCAGAGATGCGAAAGATATTACTCAGGATGGACATAAATATATTAAAGCATACTTTTTTTTATCTTCAAACAGTGATATAATCACCCATCTTATGCTGGGGTCACTTAGATTTCTATCCATGCTTAGTTACCTTTCCAGGGAACTCAGCCCAAGCTGTAAGTTTGCTACAGGTGATGCTGGATGAGGTTGTCTGTGCCAAGCAGGTACCACTGTCAGTATTGCCTTCCTGGCCTTAACATCTTAGAAATGAGGAATGTCTTGCTGGTTTAGATGAGCAAGGGCATCACCTGAAGAGGTGAAAAGGCTCAGCTGGTAAAAAGCTGGGAATCAGCTGTCAGGCTTGTGTTTAAGGGCAGTTAGATATTGTGAAGTGTTGGAGTCTTTGGACAAAACATTCATTGGTAGTGCTGTTTACATTGACAGAATCACCATATTTTTTCTCCTCTAGAATTTTAATCATCCTGTACAGACATAACTTTGCCATTATGGGAAGCTGATTCTTCATTATGAACACAAGTTCTCAGCTTGGAGGTCTCAAGCCACCTTTACAATCTTCATCCCTGCAATAATAGTCTCTGGATGGCAAAAAATGCCGAATACCCATCTTTTATGAAATCAAGCCCTTAGGCAAAATTCATTAAAGAAAGGAAAACAAACAAACAAAAAAAGCAATTGGAAAATATTTTATTTTGAAGTACTTTGCATTTTGCTATGAGTTAAAGTATATTTTGCTCTAATCTATTCCTATATTTGTGAGCAGGATCTAAAAAGAGATAATCTCATGCCAAGAACACATTTACCATTACCATATACTTGTAGAAGCCAAATGAAACAAGAGTGTTTTCAGTTCCATGTAAATAAATATGTATTCTAATAACAGCTAATGTTGGTTCATAAAGGGAAGCACACTAGGAGAGTTCTTTGAGAGAAGATTATACTCTTGGTGCAAAATCCTTTCCTAGAAAGTGATTGAAAAGAGATATGAACTTACAAAATATCATCTCCAACACAGAACAGTCTTGGCTCCATTTTTCTCCTGGCTCCCTTAGGAAAGTGGAAAGGCATTATTAAGGCATATCAATCAATTTTGATAGCACCGTTACTGCCTAATATTATCATTGTGTTCATACTGATAATTTCTCCACATACTGTTTACATAGCACATTTTACCCATCCCTGCTTCCTCCTTGTAACAGTTACCACAAAAAAGTGCATGATTTAAATAATGCATGCGCACCAAGCGCTCAGTGGTACTTTGACATTACCCACCACTGGCAAAATCCATGAAAAATGTAAAGAAGAGATGGTCCCTTTCTCTCTAGTACCATAACCCTTTAACATCAAGCATGGTCTGTTCTCCTCACTGGCTTCTTATTCAGATTGTATCATTCAGGAGAAATGTTTCACACAGTGGCACTCCCAGAATAACAGGTGTAACCAGAAATTTAAAAACCTGCACTGTGTTACAGCTCTGCTGTCAAACCCTGAGTCTGGCCAGAGTTCAGTCCTTTTTGGATCTCGTTTTCATCTCCACCCACTGCAGATGTGGAGATGAGGGCAAAACTCTAAGAAGTTGTCGCAGCATTCCTTTGGCTCTTAGATTTATTGCTCGCTTAGCCTGCTACAAAATAAACAGAAGAAATGTGGTGAAAGACCAAAACCTCTAAATACAGCGTGTCACAGGACACCTGTGGGCACTTCCAGAGTCCCAAGCTTACAAAGGTGAGGTTTTAGCTGGAGAAAAATCCCAGACTGCCCTAAAAAGAGGCCCATACCAAGCAACAGAAAAAGATGGAAAGCAAAGAAACTAAAAGCAGTCAGCCAGGAAACAATGATTGTTGCAAAGTGATCTGTAGAAAAACAGTTTTAGTCCAAACCAGATGATGAGTTTAACCCTGAACTAATGGGGGAAAAATACAGCTGGCCACCTGGAGGGGTTTAAAATCACTGAGCACACACTGTGCTGTCTCCTGTGGACAAGCTCCTGTGCTTCAGAAGAAGGTGGAAAACGACTAGCCCTTCAGAATTTGCATTGCATGTGTATAAAGAGGAAGAAAAAACCAAAAAAAGCTCCCAGACCCCAGTGCCTCTCTCTCTGAGAGATTTGAGGCATGTGTAAATACAGAATATATATAGTGTGAACGGGCACTATTAACAAGTGAGATCTGATCCACTCCCCACTCTGCAGATATTGAGAATTTGGAAGTTGCAGGATTGATACAGTAACCCTGTGTCTTAATCCCTTTTTTATACAATCCCATTAATATATCCACCCTCATTTTAAAAGAGTGGGAAGTTCCAGTTCCTGCTATCTTCTATGTAGGCTAATTCAGTTACATTTTTATTAATCAGAACCAGTTTTCCAATTTCCACTCTGACCTTGTTCTTGATTTATTCATGGCTATTTAATTTTGTATCAGAAGATTTTTTTAACTATTATTATTTTTTGGTATGTGCTTTCAAACTCATTTAAAAATAATTATGTTGATGGTGATGTCATCAAGAAAACTGTGTTTGAAAACCAGAATTGGGACAGGCTACCTCTTCTGGCAATGAGCAGTAACTGTTGACTGAGTGAGACTGTGACTACTCCTGAAACTTACATTTTTTGGCTAGTACTACTGAAACACTCAAACCATTTCACAATAGAACTCTTGCAAGTTAGAAGTGACAAAATTATATAAGTGAGTCCAGAAATAGCATTTCAGAGACCTGGGCTCTCTTAGGACACACAGTGCAGTATCTGCATTAGTATCTTCAAGCAGAACTGGAGTGTGTTTTGAAATTAAGTTCCTGTCCATTTCTCCTCACTCCACTTTTGGTTCCCACTATGGAGTAGTTTTGGACCATGTGGCCTTTTCAGAGCAGGCACCGGATGCACTCTGCTTGTAAGTGTGGGTCCAGCTTTATGGGCCCAGACTAGAAATAAGTACACAGCAAGGATTATCCATGTGGGTGCTTTGAACCCAACACAAATATCGTGATCCTCTTCAGATTTTTCTCCCCACAGCTCCACTCTTCCTGGGCTGTGATTTCAGGATCTGCGCCTCATGTTTTCCATCTGCAAGACAAGACTAACTTGAATTTTTTTCTTGAGATCATTACAATTATTAGTGACTTGTGCTGAGTCCTTGTAACAGTAATTACAACAATTTTTATGACCTCTTCCTCTTTGTGGTACCAGAAATTTCTCATTGCTATTAATTAGCAACTGAGTAAAGGAAAAAAAACCAACAACAAAACACTGACAACTAATTTAATGAAAAAACCCCATTGTTTTTGAAGAATTGTTTTTAATTTATTATTTATTTTTGAAACAAAAGAATTATTTTCAATGATTTACATTACTTTTTAAAATTTCCACAAAACTTGTTTTTTTCCATTTAAACTTAACACAAATTTTTGCTTAAAATATAAGGCTCAATAATATAACAGAAAACTATATCCAACAGAAAACTATATCCAAAGCACTTGAGTTTTAGGTCAAATATTACTTTTTACCTCTTCTACAATATATACATTTCCTAGAGTTTTTCTGTGACATTTTTCAGGTAAATGTATATATTTTGATCTGACCTGAAACAAATTTCTTATAAATTGTGAGATCAAACACAAAACTGAGAAAAAAATACAAGCTCACAATTACCTAAGTTATCCAACAAAACACTGAAATGAAGCAAAATAAATGGAGAGTGAGATTACTTCTGAAAGAAAAATCCTTGCTTAACCTCAGTATGCAGCACAAACCTCCTGTGGTTAAACTACATCACTGGAGTTCAACGTTGAATCCTAGAACAGTCTAATACACTGCACGAATACATCATTAATGTGACTGCCTTTGCCTCTGAGCTGGCAGAGCATCTCTGCAGAACGTCTCTGCTGGAGACAAGGGGAGGTGCTCCCTCTGGGAAGAAGGGTTTGCAGTGAGTGTCTGTCCTCAGGGGGCAGCCACCATGAACAACTGGGGCTTATATGCAGATGTGCTGAATATATTCACACATTTAAAGCATTCTCTTTACACCAAGTCAGACTCTGCTAACAACAGTAACAAACCCTTTTAGCACAATCTGACAACAATTAGGATGGTTTTCTTCCTTTTTTTTTCTTTCTTTCTCTCTCTCTCCCTGTGTTGTGAAGCAAAGACAAATATGTTTGAATTTCCTCCTTCTTATGCTTGAAATATATAAACTCAGTAACTGTCTTCTACCCAGCAGTGAGAAGGATGTTCCATCATACCCAAAAATCATGTGATACTCAACTGGTGGTTCTAGCTCCAGCAGGGCTTTCTTTGAGATCTCTTAGAGACTGCAAATCTTAAGCACAAATTGCAAATGGAGTAATTTAGCTGCCTCCAGAGCAGCACAAATTTCTTGTGTCAGAATCTCCATTGATTTGTTTCATAATCATTAATAAAATCCACATGGCAAGTATTCTGGGCCTTCATTCTTCAGAGCTCACATGCAGGAGCTGATAGAATAGATTCCATGTCAGTCCCTGTTATATATTTGTTATGTACCAGATTATTTATTTCCTTGTGTTTTTCACCCCCAGTGAGCTGAATGTGGAAGGCTGGCAAGGTCTGGAAACCACAATTCTCCAACCTGCCTATAGGAATGGACACACTGATTAATTGCAGGGAGATGACTAATTATCACAAAAAATTGATGCTGTAGAGCATCTGTTCCAATAAAGACAGGCCAGTCACTTCAGATTCTAGAAGAAAAACAATAATGTAATGTGTAGCAATATTTCTAAAACCCTTTATTTTTGCCTATGACCCTCCAATCAAGCAGATAATAAAGAAGAAAGAGCTTTTTTCAGAATCAGTCTGGCTTGGTTTAGCCAGAAGGAACACTGCTGGGTGGATCTGGAGCGCTCTCACTGCGATTCTGTTTTGTGTCTGCATTTGTTATTTCTATCCTCATCCTGGAGTCAGCAAAACAGCCCAGGAGCCTTGAGCTAGCCCTAAGAAGAATATAGTCTTCCAGCAATCTGAAAAGCACTCTGTGCATACCTGATGGAGAACTGGATGGTTCAGTTTGGGTTTACGCCATGATTTAGGTAATGAGTTGCCCAATTTTGTCCCTTCCTGGGTTTAAGATTAACCCCGGAACACTGTGGGGGTTAACACTATCAACACTCTGTGTTGTTAGGGTGGCACTCTGTATGTTCATAGTGTAAATCATATTTATGTGATGTTAGGTAGAATGACCTTTGTCTTCAAGCCTTCAGTACTCTTACAAGATCAGTGACAGGAAGGAAATATTAAAGAGCTCCAGAATCACAAAATATGCTGAGTTGGAATGGGCCCATCAGGATCAGCAGGTCCAGCTCCTGGCCTTACACAGGACACTCCAAAAGTCACACCATGTGCCTGAGAAAATTGTCCAAATACTTCTGGAACTCTGTCAGCCTTGGTGCCATGACCACTGCTCTGGGGAGCCTGTTCCAGTGCCCAACCACATATGGTTGGGATATAAAAACACATATGTTATGAGCATATGAATAAAGCACACTTTTTGTTGCAGATATTCCTTTACTTATTACTTTACTAATTAATACAATTCAGGCAGTCCCATTGGAATGAGTCTCTAGTCTGCATGCAATAAGTAAGGCAGCACACTAGGAATTGTATTTCATGTTCTGATTTTCCTGTTACACAAACCCTCAAGTACATTCCTCAGCAGACATGGATGCTCACTAACACTGCTTCTAAGAAGAAATAAATATTTTCCAGGGCAGAGCCTCTGTCTACGGTCCTGGAGGCCATAGCTACAGCTTTAATGGAAGCCACCATCCCACAGAGAACCCGTTGTTCCTCAGACACTGACTTCTCCCTTCCATGGTCAGGTTTGCCTGTTGTTGGCAACCTGACTGTTTTTTCTTGGAGCCTTGTGGTTGGTTGTTGTGGGTCTAGTGTATTGGCTGGAAAAACAACATTCCCTGGGCACCTTTTCCTTCTGGGTGTCAAAGAGCATTGAAGGGTTGTTCAGTTTGCTTTGCAGTGTTTCTTTCAGAACATATTATTACATTGAATCTAGCAGTGTTGTGGGTGTTTGGCGTTCATGATGAGCAGAATGCTTGCATACATTCTCTCCCCAGGATTTCACACAAACATGACAGGCTTTCCAGGAATAGCTCCAGGAACACTGTGGTGTTTCAAATTTCATTTTATGGGGGTTTTGTTGCTGCTGTTTTAAGTTTAGACTTTTCTCAAAATTTTCAAATAAATAATCTCTTTCATCTTTATAATTAATAAATAAAGTGTGAACACGTTAGACCAATATAGGATACTTATATTCTTGGTAGTTCAGATTATGGTGGTATAGGTAGCAATGCAGAAAAATCAAAATAAATTTTATTAAAGAAGATTTAACACCGGTTTCTAAGTGTAGCCATCAAAGAGTATGTGATATCATTAAGCAAACTAAAGGAGAGAACCAGCACTGCAGCCCATTTAAGCTGCCTATATTCAAAATTTATAACCTGGGCATCAACTCTTGTCCAAGGACATATGGAAAATACTTATTTCCACAGTCTTCGTGAGGAAACTCAGAGGTTCTTCTTCCTCCTGAGCATGTGGAGTGTTTTGTAGGAGTTACTGGGACCTCAGAGATTTGACCTCTGTACAGAAGTTGTAATCTCAGTATGGCAGAACTGACTCACAGAACACATTGTCTTTTTATTGATCCAATTAACATTTTGTCCCATAAGTGGAAAAACCCAGAAATGCATTAAAAAAAGTCCTTGAAAGCACAGTGTAAGTCTTTGCCAGTGCAGAGAGAGAGAGATTCCGAAGTGAACCTGCATCCCTTACAGGGCTGGAAATAATCAGTTTCTCTGAATTTCCCTCTAGGTGCAATATTTATTTGAGATGGACGAGAGACGGCAACAAAATGACATATTTGCAGCAGTATGTAACCAAAGATGCATCAAGATGAAATCTGCCTTTTTACTGTGAGCAAATCTCTTCTATTGGGCTCCTATAAGGGTTCATTCATGTGTGCAGCACTGTCTCCAGCTCCTCACCTGGTCTTTAACTGCATCCTGTCAGCTTCAACATTAGGGGCAGCTGAATTAAAATTTGGGGGTCTTCTACATGGCACAAGAGAAACTACAGCCATGGTGCCAATGATCTGATCCAGCCCTGTCTTTTCTTTCCCTGCACACATTCCAGTTGATGTGCAGAAGGCAGCAAAATGCTGAGCACTTGCAGAATTGTTGCAGAGGGGTTAAATTCTCACCTGCCTGTGCTCCAGGGATGGGTTTACAGGGTTGGCCATGGGTCAAGCCCAACCATGTGAGCATCCCCTGAAGTTCCCTCTCACCTTCCCATGCCAAAACTGAGTGTGAACTTCAGGGATCCTCATAGTCCTTTGCTCTCCTCAGACTCCCAGAAAATGCTGGGTGCCTCACTGCTTTTCTATAGGTGGGACCACAGAAATTTCCTTGCACACCTCCTCCTAACTCCAGAAAGTTGTCTCCCACAGGTGGGAAGCAGAGGAATAATGAGGGCAAGGTCACAAGCCAGGGTGGAAGAATCCAGCCTCTCCCCTCCCTAGCTGTGAGCATCCTTGCATTTTAATCACACATTTTAATCATGCATTTTGAGATAAACTTTGTGCTGTTGTCCTTAAGAAAGGAGTGTTTCTCAGTATAGGCATGATGTAATGCTCCTTTTTTTACTTCAGAAAGAAAACAGGCATTGCAGTCTGTGCCTCGCTAATGTCTGTGCAATTAAATAGCTCACTGTGCAGCTGTGTGTGGGAGCACATCACTGTGTCAGTCTCAGAGCAACTCATTTTCCAGGCACAACAGTGCCGAGCAGGAACCTCCCTGGCACTGGGCTGACCTGGATGCGGGGAGCAGCCAGGAGACAGTATCATGCCAGAAGCTGCTTTGACTGCTGTTTGCCATCTGGGAGTGATGGTAGATCCAGGCAAATCTTCCTTGCAAAGCATTCTATGAATGAGGCAGAGTGAGCACTGTGGAATTGGCTTCCTGTGACAGACCGGTCCCACATGGCTCATTCACCTCACCTCTGGCTCCATGGCTCTCTGCTGAGCCAGAAGCTGCAGCAGGAGAACTGTACCCTCCAGTTTGTGCCCTCTGTGGGAGATTTCAGACATTTCCTAGGAATGAAAGCCTGTCCTTTCCACCACCTTGCAAGCCTGAGGTACATGAGGCGTGGAAAGAAAATGTCAGTGTCTCTGTGGGCAATGGGAAAATTTTTCCTCCATGTTCAGCAGCTTGAAACACCCTCCTGAGATCAGGATAAGGGTGAATTACGCAAGCACCCTGATGATGCCAAGCAGGTTGGACATTTGGAATGTTGCTCATCCACCTCTTTGGGATTATGTGCCTGCACTGTTCATGCCTGGATTGCCCCAGGAGCCTGATGTTGCCATGGGCCATGCCCATCATTTGTACACCAGCTTTTGTGGCTGTAAGCTCTTCTGTATTCCCATAGGCAAAACATCTGATTTTTATGCTGTTCAAAAGTTTTCAGTTACTCAGAAACTTCTGTCAGCTCCTGCTGCTCAGCCTTGGTTTTCATGTCCTTCTCTGTGCCTGAGCCTTGGGCATAAAAGCCTATTGTAGTGCCACAAAGCAATCCCAGAATTTATTAGTATTTTGTCTGTTTCACTAGCACAAAGTAACTGCTGTGAAATTCCATCATGATAAACTCCTCTGGGATGCCATGGCCTGAAACTGATCAATCAGGAAACAGAGCAGTGAGTGAGCATTTCCAGCTGCTGCACATGTGCCAGGAATACTGGAGTCCCTGGGGACTGAAGCAGAGGAGAGTAAGAGGTGCCCAGCAGTGTCCTGATGACAGCCAGCACATGGGTATTACTATGAAAAGGGAGTGGTGTCTTGTTTTGTTTAAATGCCTTACCTAAATTTAATTTTGTTTAAATGCCTCACATAAAAGCCTTGCAAGGTCAGAAGTTCTCTGGTATAATGAGCACATTTTCCTGGGGTGTGAAAGCATAGGATTTGCTAATCCACAATACCACAATATTTTTACCAATTGAACTGCTTAGGAAATAGAAAAACCTCTCTGCACCTCTAGGAAACCATGCTTTCCAAGACAGAAAATTAAATCAGAGGTCAAAATGGATCTTTGACCTGAGGGGCTGTACAAGTCACTACATTTTACTTAGCAACAACCTCAAATGTGTCAGGACCTTAAATCTCTGCAGAAAAAATTATGGCTTTTGTCCAAAATGGCTTGGAGGTCAATGGAAGCTTGACCAAAGATAGAGTGTGCGTTGCTATGTGAAGACTGTGGGTCTCTAACCTCAAAGCAACAACCTGGTTTTTCTTTTAGTATCATGTGCACATTTTCATTAGGATACATTAAGTGTCACATCCCTCTTCCAGATAAAATCGAAAAAGCTCTGGGAGCAATAATTTTGGTCTAAGAGAAGTTTGGAGGAAGAGTGTGGCAGCTGCTTCTCCCTCAGTCATGGGAAGAGAAAGGGTTAAATAAGCGGTCCAGAAAAATTTGGTGAGGCTGAGGCATGAGAAATGGTGCTGGTTTGAAAGCAAAACCAGTGAGAGACTCCAAGTCAGAAGTACAATTTAATAAGAGGAAAGAAAAGAAGTAAAATAAAGTAAAATGAAATAAATTCAATAGTACAAAATACCACAGACAGAGTCAGAATACAACCTGACGCCCTGTTAGTTAGGGTGGTAGTAACAGTCCAGATGAAATGGCCTTGTCGAAGCAGTGCTCTTGTAGAAAGGTCTGGTAGCTCTTGTCCTCCATGAATCCAGTGGGGAAAAGGCTGTTTATGCTGTCCCAAACCCCGGATTATATACAGGTGGGAATGCTTGGCTCCTCCCCCTGGGCGGAGCATCTCACAATGGGCTGATATCATTCTATGCGTCATGTCCTTGATGGCCCATTAAACAGCGATAGCTCCCAGAGGGAGTTATCTATGAGGCATTGATGGCCATTAGCAGAAGATAAGGGAAACACTGCCCCACCTGGTTCCAACAGCTCATGAAGCTGGTGATAGAATACATACTTTGGGCACATCTTACATTTTTTAACCTAGGACAGAAACGAGAAGGAAACACTGCTCCTGGAAAGCCTGAAGTCCATTCCTGGCAGATGCATAGGTGGAGTCTAGATGGACAAAGAGCTATTGAGCAGCAGGCTAGCTAATGCCGTCCCATTCATATGCTAAGCACTGGACAGTGTAGAAATCCACAGCAGCTGCTTTCTACTTTAAGAGGAAAGGGAAGCTTCTGCATTACTAATAGTTGAGACTGGGTATTTATGCAACTGTGGGTTAATCCCATTAAGGGAATGGATAAGAAATCATGACAAAGCTTTCCAAGTACAAAAATAGCAAGTGGTCACAAAGCCCCAGGGTGCTCCCAGGGTGCCCCCCAGGGTGCCCTCAGAGAGCTGAGGTGCATTGCACCAGCTTGCCCTGTCCTCTGGCCCCACCACACCCAGCTGGTTGGGACAGCCCATTGCCACGTCCCCATCGGCAGATGCTGTGCCCTTGCTCTCTGCGCAGGGGGTTTAGCAGGCAGAGAGAAAATGTGCTAAGAGATAGGGATGTGAAGAGGGGAAAATTTCGTGTTCACAGCAATTTCCCAGCAACTGGCATTTCTGCTTTCTGGAGCAGCTTCTCAGTCCTAGGAGCTTGGCTGGGCCACCTGTGGAGTGTGGAGTTAATACATTCAGTCAGCCTGATTTTGTGGCTGGAGGCTGCTTAGCAGTGCTTTTTTTTATCTGGCAGTGCTTTCAAAGCACAGCAGCTTTCTTTACTATTCCTCTTATTAGCTGAAAAATGCCAGCCAATGTCCTGTAAATAATGTGACAGTGTTTTCATAACTGCTAGCATCTTTGCCTCTCCATCATAATGTACATAAACCTAGTCCTTCTGAAGGGTTTGGTCTTTGGTTTCAAAAGTCTATCCCAAATCAGCACAGACCCTTTGGGCTAGGCCAAGGTTTATCATTCCTCTTCTTCTTCTAAGTACCCCCCAAAAAATTGTTCCACCCATCAGTCTCTTGCTCAAGCTCAGGCTTTCTGCCTTGAGCCTCTCTCGTCTCCCCTCTCAGCTGCTTGTATGCTTGAGGAGCACAGAATATTCCTGTCAGAAGTGAAACATACAGGTTGGTTCAAAGAAATGTAACTGAGAGGGAAAGAGAAGAAACAGAAAGCACTTGAGCAAAAAAAGAGAGAAAGAAGACACCTGTGCCTTGTGTAAGAGATGGTCAGACATGGTCCAAAAATCCCTCATCTGCCTTCTGACTGTCACCAAGGAGACGGACCGAGACTCTTGGGGAACTGGGGGGCTTTCTGGCTTGGCCAAAGTGGGATGTTTGCCAAGTTCTGTCTGCAGGTGTGTTCAGTGGACCAAAGACTGGTATGCACGTACCAGTGTAAGACAATGGACCAGGTTTCTGTTGGGCAAGTATCAACTCATTGCCGAAATTAGCCTTACTTTTTTTGGCCAGTTGCCCCCCACTTTGAAAAATACTATAAAACCCTAAAGGACTTTGTGTACATCCCACGGGAAGACGCATATATTGGTCAGCGTGCACCATGAGGATTCCGTTTTCTCCATTGGTAGATATAATCATCCCAATCCCCTCTTTGTTTCTTTCTCTCTCTCTCCCTCTATTGCATGTTGTGTAGTGTGCACTTTAATAAAAAAGTATACAGCTGTTGAGCAAAATTGCTATTGTTGTCCCCTGCTGTGTCTTTTGTGTTCTGAGATCACTCTAACCATCACAAACCGCTTGCATTAGCAGATCGGATCATGACACCTTGGGAGGTGGTGGAAGAAAACACAGAAGGGGATTACAGAAGAAAAATGTGGTGCAATTTGGTGAGCAATGAAGGAGGCAAGAAGGAGTTGTAATGGTAGCAGAGCTGCAAGTGCCCCCTGCTCCTTGTAACCAAACTGACTGTGTGCTTTCTCCTGCTCTGCATAAGTGGCTACTTTAGCTTTTGAAATGCTATGCACAAAGAGTATGTAGAGCTGGAGGGCAAACTCTTCGCTCAGCCAAAGCCAGGGCCCTTGAGTAGCTGTGGAGCTCAGCTTGCTCTCATCGTGCCCTTGAGTAGTTAATGGTGTTAAAGCACCGCCTTATTTTGGTGTCCTGGCTCTTAGCAAGGAGCAAGGAGCAAGAAGCAAGAAACAAGAAGCAAGAAGCAAGAAGCAAGAAGAGTGCACTAGTAAAGCACAACATGCTTATTTTCTCATTTCCTGAGCTCTAGTCTTGCTCAACACATGCACCTGTATAAAAAAAAATCTCCACTAGAAGAAGGGACCTGTATGAAACAGAGGGGAGGGACTCTCCAGCCTTCTGCCTGCTCTCCTCCATGCAGCCCTCACTTTCTGCTTGGCTTTAATGACACACAACACTGTCCCACACAACAGGTGGGACAATATGTGCTCACTTATTTCACATGCTCTTCTCTGCAAGTTGCTCTGATGCAGAGTGTGAACAAAAGCAATTTTGCAAAAGCACCAAAGTCTGGCTCCCATTTTGCAGCACCTACCACTCTCTCTGGGAAGAGCCTGCCTTGAATATACATTTTTGGATTTACCAGGGTGCACAGCTCTGGTGACCTCTGAGGGGTGAAGTAGAGGCTTGAGTCAGTCTGCACACCCTGCTGTGATTGCTGATATTTGGTATCTTTGCCCAGGAAGCAGAGAGGGATGGGGTCCTGGACTGCCTGTCCTGTGCAGGCATGAGGCAGGAAGAGAGTTTACTCTGCCACTAGCGGAGACATCAGTACCCTCAGCAGACATGGGATGACTGCTGCAGTGGTTTAGTGCAGACACGTTTTTCTGGCACTAGGAAGGGCTTGATTACGAAAAGATTTTTTTTCAAGAAAATTGTAAGGAAATGTAGAGATAAAGCTTAGAGTGATGAGGCAGTGAGAGAATTGCATTCGGTAATGGAAAGTGGTGCTTGGTCATGAAACATGAGGGTATTTTTTGTGTATGAGTGTAAATTGGGCTGTAATTCAACAGAGGCATTTGTTTCTAAGTATGAGCAGATACAAATTCACGTCAGAAGCAATGGCAAGCCCACAAAGTAGATTTGGTGGGGTCTCATGATCTTCAAGCCCTTTAACCACCCTCTTACAGAGGGAAGGGTGTTGGCTTGAAGCAGCTGAGAGCTGAGATACTCAAATCAAACAACGTTCCTTCCCTTTGCCCAGGATTTCTTCCCTCTGTCCCCGCCCCCTCCAATACAGCTTGAACAGATAGGAGCTCAGGTCTGCTTCCTTTCTGTGATTTTCAGCTCAAAAAAACCTGCCCTGATCCCAGGCAATAGGTAGGAGTCACCTGTCTTTTGGGGGAGGATTTTGCCACGCATTTTACTTTAAAACAGTGTGTTGCTCTGGTGCTATTCCGTGATGCAGAGCCTTGGAGCCCAAAGTGCACATAAATGTGTGTTAGGAGTGGCTAGGGGTGATGGGGCAGGCGTGGGCCATTTTTCATAGGCGAAAGACAAACCTTCCCTCCTCAACATGCAATTTGCTGCAGTGCAGAAGGTCAGCACAAAACTTACACATCATGTCAGCCCCACTTTAAATGGTCATTTTTTGTGGAAACAGTCCTTGTGCTGGTTCTCTGAATAGGGATGGATATTGGTCTCTGTGCAGAGCATTGCTGCCTCTAGGAGGCCCAGCTTAAAAAATTAAACATTGCGTTTTTTTTTTTTTTATGAATCACCTCAGTGCAAATCTTTTCACTCCCCTCATAATAACTATTTGTATAGTTTTAAGTAAGAGAAATTTCATTCTCCTTGTTGCCCTCTTCCCCAACACTTTTTCCTCAGTTTGCCAACATTAAAAAGAAGTATAAAGCCTTTGAAAGCCTCTCTGAGACCCTCTCCTAAGACAGCCATGTTCTCTTAGCTGGCTGAAGAGTGCAAGACATGGAAGATTTTGCTTCAATACCACCTGGTTTCTGGTTACAGCCTTAAGAAAATCATTCTACTTCTGAAATATGGAAAAAGTTCCCCTTATAAGTGCACCTTAGGATTCCATCCATCCATCCATCCATCCATCCATCCATCCATCCATCCATCCATCCATCCATCCATCCATCCATCCATCCATCCATCCATTTCCCTCCCTCTCTCCCTCCTTATCTCCCTTCCTTATTTGCAATTCTCACTCTAGTAGCAAAATAAAAAGGGTAAGCCTGGAGTGCTTCTCCAGGCTTACCCTTTTTATTCTTTTGGTCTTTTGGGAGGGGAAGAAAACCATGAGGGTAAGAAGGGCACTTCTGGAGACCTGCCTTTGTGTCAGCAAGTATTAATTAAAATAGGGCAGGTCATCACTTTGTCTCATGTAAAACCCTTCCCTCAAACAGTTTCCCCAGATTAAAGAGATGCTAAGGCCCCCAGCATTCAAAGGAGTCCTCCCCATAAATGTCTGTGAATCCTGGACAACTGAGGTCCCTCTGGAACTTCTTGCCTACCTTGTTCGCTGTTGTCTACATGCAAGTGTTAACTGGAGCTTTGCAGAGAGAAAGAAATGTGGAGATGGCATTATGCAAACAGCCTCAGCTCCTCACTCAGCCTCAGGCATTGCCATCTGTGTCTGGCTGTCCAGGGCACCAGGGGACATCAGACACAGCACTGGTGGTGTTTCTCACCTTTTGAAAAAAGTGACAAAGGGTCTTTAATTGTGAAAGAAGTAACCAGAAGCCACTTGGGCTACAGCTCACAGGGGGACTCTTCACAGAAAGGAAATAAATGTGTTTTTTGATGAATTGTTCTAGAGAGGAAACAAACCAAAGGATTCCTGGATGGTTATTTTCTAGAAATTATGTCAGACCTAATTAGTTGCATAACTAATTGTCTGATTGCCTAACTAGTTAACTCTTAGAGACCTTTATTGACTCGTGGTGACAAATGCGTGCAACACGCTTTGCAGGAGAGGTCCCACAGTGCTTTACAAACTGCAGCTCCAGCACTGAGCATTCTGGGACACAGCACTAGTGGCGCTGTGTGATACACAGAGGTTTATCTACAGCAACAAAGAGAGAGGCAAAATTGTAATTCCAAACGTTTACACGAGATTTGTCTGCCCTTCAAGTGTCCTTCAAGGTGTTTGAGCAATGGTGAAGCTGTTCTGAACACAGGTTGCCTATTTCCTCCTCAATTTCTCATGACTTCACAGTTTGGCCTCCTCAGGGACGAAAGCAGGTCTCTTCTGGTGAAAATCAAAACAGGACTAGCACCTACAATTAGGGCAGTCAAACTAGGAGGTCTCTTCTGAGGATCTGAGAATGATGACACTTGTCTGGTTTACACCAGTTTCAGACAGTGAAACTGAGACCAAAAGCACCACCAAGTTCGTGTCTGCATAATGGTGCTCTGTAGGACAGACACTGAAGCTGAGCACTAGTTATTATGGCATTAAGTGTGTGGAAAAAAATATTCTGAGTATTGCTATGAAGAAAAACAACCCCTTTCTGGGCAAAAATAGAGTACTGACTCCTTGAAGGTTTTTTCAGTGACTAATGAGTGTTTTGGTTGATTCCAGTGTAATCAACACGAAAAGACACCACCATCCACAGGAGGAAGGGAAACTGGTACTAAAAGAGGTAGCTGTGGGCAGCAGTGGTTTTTGAAGGAACGAAGAACAAGCATTCTGGGAAAAAGGTAATGTTGGGTAGCAGGAGAAATTGCTGGGAAAAAAGTCCAAACCTTGGTTAAATTGATGTGGTTGAAAACAGTACCATGGATATGCCACCTCTAGAAAAAAGTCTACGCAATTTTTTGCCCAGTCCAGGCTCTTAACTCTGCAGAGGAACAGTGTTTCAGCACAGGTTCAGCACTGCGCAAAATCACTGTTTCTGGTGCCATTGTTAAACTTGGTATTTGGCACAGCCTCCTGACAGACAGACCCTGTGGTTATACTGAGATCCTATGGATCAGAGAGAATCCTCTCTGACTGCAGGCCTTGGTGGCAGGAATGAAGAAATAGAACAGCTTTGAGCTTTTCTTTGATGTGGGTTCTGGTAGTTCTTGGAGCATTTGGGGGTCATTTAAAAACCCTAATTTCACTGTGCTTTTGTAACTTTTGATGTCCCAACTTTATCCAGACCGTGTTTCCTCCCTTCTCCTTCCACAGCCTCCCCAGGCCACTTAGGGTTGCCTCATGCCACCATGACATCTGTGGGACAAGGGGAAAAGCAGCTGGCAATGTGGGAGAGGAAAATTGTGAATCATCTATGTAAAAAATAGGTTTTTTTTCCTGCCAACAAAGTCCAGAGAATATGTAGAGCCTGAGAGAGAGATATCTCTGACTTTAATTTTCACCCTGATTTTTGGAAATTTTCTGGCTCAAACAATGATTATTTCAAAGCAGAATGTTTCAAGTTTGGCAAAGGGCCAGTTATCCTCACAACAGTCCCTCAAACAAATAACCAAAAATGAGAGAGGTAAAAGCAGGAAGGCAGCCTAAAACTTGTGCTCTGCAGAACAGAGACCTATGAGCAGCATTCTGGCCTTCCAACTGCTGATTTCTGAAGAAGTGTTTCTAAGGGATGTGGATTTTGTTCCTTACATAACTGCAGGCAAAAGCAGAGCACTTCCAAGCACAGGCAGCACAAACCCCTATTGTGGAAAGGGACAAGATGGGGTAAGACCGACGCAATCAAGAGGCAAGAGTATAGATGTCCAAGTGGTACGTGCCTTGGACATAGCATAGCCAAGAAAAGAAGAAACTGTAAGCATTTAAAACTCATCAGGCATTTGTAGCTCACAATGAATACACAGAATTGCAGTGCAAAGGTGACTGGTGATGGTGCAGTGTGGTGCCTGGATGGCCCCTAAAGGTGCTGCTATTTCTTTTTCCAGAGACAGCACATACTCCCTCCTTATATCAATCTTTTGCATTTAAACCCCACTGACTTTAACTTTACTTTTAAATTTTATCTCTCTGTAAGATTTTTCCTTGCAAGTTTCTATTGCTTTCTTCCTGGCAACTATACTTCTGCTAAACTGCCCCTTTAACGCAGAATTTTAGCACTGGATATTCAAATGGGTCAACAGAAATGTCCATATTGCTCAATTCTGCCCTGAAATCTTCTACCCACTCACAAATACAGCATGTTCCCATCTGTGCACTGCTCTCATTGTGAACCTGTTGATTTTTCATGTTCTTTTTTGGTTGGGGTATGACTTGGTACAGGTGTCCAGGCTGGGGTAACAAAGACCTAGGTAACACATGGCAAACTCTGCATGAGACATAAAGCAGAAAGTACAATATTTTAGTTACAGCAAGGTTAAACAAAGCATATATCTGATGTGTAGGGCCTGGAAATATATTTTTGTCTCACCCAGCATCATTTCTGTTGGGAAACCAATTCTTTACAAAAGATTTTCAATGGACTTGGAGAAGTGGAGGGAAAAGGGCTCCTCTGCAGTTTATTAATGTTTGAAATCCATTCCCGAGTACTTTCATCCCTCATTAAAGGTCACCTACTGGTTTGTGAACAACTGGTAATGAAGAGTTTAATTATCCAGATGACAGCTATAAAATCCTACTCCTGTGCTTGAATATTTTAAAGCAACAACACCCAGATTTTCAAATATGTGCTTGTAGCCAAGTACTTAGACAAAAGCTCTCACGGAAGAAGAGTGTGTATTTGCAATTCCCATTTGCATACACAATGGGAGATTGCATATGCCCATATTAAAGATGCAAATCTGTGAGGAGGTTTGTATGTGCTTACTTGATCATTTGAACCAGACCCACCTTTCTTTTCTGTTCTTTCATTCAGGGAGGGGAGGGATGGTTAAATTATTCCTTGAGGATAAATCATTTCACATTATCAATGCTTCTCAACAACAAAGCTGCATAAATTAAATGTAAGATTATCTGCTGTGTCCTCAGTGGAATGATTAGGAGGGAATTTCTACAGGAAAGAAATGTGGTCAAATGATTTGAAGACTTGCTAAGTGGGATGCAAATCTCATCTTGAATTCTTAACAAGCTCAAACACAGACCTGCCTTCTAATGAGCAAACTCTGCTTGGCATATCTGTGCAACTCCCAGAGCAAAGCTGTAAAAAAAAAAAAAAAAAAGGATCATGGTTCATTCTCTCTACCAAGTCAGGTATTTGTTTTTATTGGCACTTTTGACCAGGTGCTCCTGGTGCTCCTATTACCTTTACCCATGGTGGCAATTTTCATGATGCTGCCAAGCTGAACGGGCCCCATTTCTCATTTTCCATCACAACATGATGAATGTTTCTTGGGGAGGTCAGGTTTGGGTTCTCCACAAGGTATATGCCTGAAGGAATGAGGCTTCTATCGAAAAGATCAAGAAGTTGCTCTTTGTGTCCTCACTACCAGCACAGTCTCTTTGTGTCACTCTGGTGATGGCACCATAAGGGCAAAGAGAATCATAATTTTTTAACTCAGCATTTTTGGGGGCTTGGTGAAGCCTAAAATGGAATGAATGGCCACAGTGAATGGCCATTCTACCCACAATAGACCAGATCCCGGGCTTTTCCTCTGAATCAGAACTAGGCTTTGATTCAGTTTCCTTGTTACCTTTGGCCTGTCTCTCCTACTCACATGAGTATATGTACACACATACACACACACTTATTTGTCTGAGCACAATACTAAACAAAAGAGAATTACAAGCCCTGGCTCTAAAAATGAGGGGGAAAAATTAGAATGCATAGCATGAGAAGAGCTGTTCATATGAATTAAAGAGGAAAAATATGCCTGTCTGAGTTCTGTCAATGGTTAATATCTTATTTCATAAGAAATATGGGTTAATACAAGAGATTTGTTAAAGCAAAGACAGGTCAGTCTTTCTGTGTTATTTGCTGAAGAGGTTTCAAGCACACCTTTCTCTTTGTTAACTCTCCAGGAGGCTGCAGGAGGGTTTTCCCTGCAGAGTCTCTCATCTGTAGGTCACAGTGACCTGACTGTAGGGGCTGCACTGCATAAATGGAGCTCTCCAGATAAGCAGCACAACATTTATTGCATACTTTGTCAACATATCTCTGGTCACACACTTGTTCTCAAGGCACTCTGTTTTGATATTGGTTTTATTAAAACAGATTTCAGAAAGGGAAATGTAAAATAGTTTAGAGATTGCAATATAAATGTTGTTTGAGAGCTGAGGAAGTCCACACCAGACACCAGCAGGCTTTTTTGTACATTACAAGCATGGACAAAATGTATCTTAAGGGTTTTTTTTTCTCATACTGCTTTCTTAAAATAAAAACACTACTGAAAAAAAGGATACAAAAAGACAAATATCTCACACAGGGAAAGACACAGGTGCCACAATATCCCTCACAATTTGGAAGATTATTAAAATTAAAATCAAAATAACAGCTGAAGCCAAGGAGATCTAAGGACCAGAAAAGGGAGAATTTTGTCTTGGGAGCTGGACAGTCAATCTCTCAGCTTTGGAGCAGCCACCAGAGCTCCCGAGCAGTATGTGTGGGCAGGAAGACATGTCTTCCATGAGGCAAGGTGTCCAATTTTGCAGTCTTTATTTTGTCCTCAAGTATCAGCTCCTGCCCTTTGGAGGAAGTCCCATGGGCTAGATAGTTCAATCCCTTGGGCCCTGGTCTGACTCTGGCTACAAGACACAACCCTGCAAGGTCTCTTTTCAGGGATGTTAATTAGAAAAACATATTTACCTGATTCTGCAAATATCTGGGCAATGGGTTTGCATGAAGTAGATGGTCTGTATCAAGCTCATGTGCCTGATGTATCTGTGAGAGGATTTACTAGACTGGATTCTAGACTACTATGCCTGTGCCTTCCTGAGCTGTCAGGTCTCATTTGTAGTAAATGGACAGAGCTCAGGCAAAAAAGCATGATGTGACACACTGCAAGAATTTTCCCTATTTATCATCAAAAGTGGCGTAGTATTTGCCAAAGAACATCCCTCAGTTTTAGCAAAATAATAGATGCAGGATGCTTTTAAAAGTATAAGTAGATTATTTGTCATTTTGGAAGATCATCATTCAGTCACTTCCATCGGGATGGGTTTTAAGGGCTGCACACCAGCACTGTATATGACATAAAGCATTTGTGAAAAAAAATGAATCCTCTGAGTAGTCAGATGATCTTCCCAGAGATTAAGTGTCTTTCCCACTTTTCTCTTTCATTCTTCCTCTTCCTGGATCTTCGAGGGAGTGTTACTTGTGTTGAGTAATGAAATTTCCCCCACCAAAACACACTGTCTTTGATCTCCCCTGCTTTATGCACTAGGGAGGTGATAGTTCCTTCCCTGGTTAGGACTGAATGAAACCTCCTGTTGTTGTTCCCATAAGATTCAGATGCTGAAATGTGAAGCTGATGACAGAGAAAATTATGGAAAGAAGCGTCAAGATTTGCTATTGAAATTTTATGAGCTGTAGGTAGGAAACATTCAAAGCACATTACATTTAACTGTGAAGACTCTAAGCTTTTATAATTTCATGGGGCAGAACTGTGAGTTGTTTGTGAGATGGGAACGAAGCCCAGACTGCTCTCCTGGCGTTTTCTTAATGCCCACATATCCACACACAGACACATAATCAGCATGAGAAAACCCTACCCATCCATTACTCTTTGCTGCACTTTGGAATGATGAACCATGAAAAAATTAGATATTCAAATAATGTAAAAAGTCTGTACATTCATTGAGACAGTAAAAACCCCTGTAAAATCAGGAAATCTTAGTTTTTTTTTTTTTGGTTGTTATTTCAACCAAATGATATATGCAGCTTATGATTTATTTCAGGTCTTCCAGTCTGGACCAGCATGTGATAATGTGTGCCTGAAGGATTTTTTTTTTTCTTTTTAGAAGGGAAGGAGAAATTCTAAAAGAATTATACAAAAAATTAGGATTTCACATGAACTTTTGTGCAGGGATTTAAAAGCCACATCTAGATCCATTGTTATTTGTGCAGCCCAGGCAATATAATACATAAATGCTGTTGTATAGCAAACCTGCCTCACACAACTTGGTGGAGCAGCCCACAGCCCATTGGCCCATGCTGACATAGCCAAGGCTTCCAGACACACAAGGGAATTCAACTTTATGAAAACAACTTTAGAGAACACCCTTTTTATTATGAGGGGTTTCTCTTGCCCTCATTCTTGCTCTTTCTTACCTTGAAAACAAACCCTAAACCAAACCAACTCTGATACAAACTCAGACCCAACATGTTTCTCTGAGCCTGCCAATCTAAACCGACACAAATACCATCCAAAGTGACACTTCTGTGCAGAGTAAGGTAGGTCCACACAGTGTGGAACAGCAAAGATCCAGCATAGCTGGAGATGCCGCCTGCGTCCCTGCTGTGCTCAACCGAAATGGATACATCGCGAGATATTTTCATTCCTACAAAGCCTGTGCTGGAGGAGAGCTTAAACTGGCCTTCTGTCTCTTGTAACCCCAGGAGATATGATCAATGCAAAAAGATAATTATCTGTATTGCTATAACAAAATTCACAAGAAAAGACATTAATTCTACATATGTTTTGAAACTGTATATAACCACTACTTAATTCTCAATAAGCAATGAACGTCTCCCTAGAATGAAGAGAATCTCTGCCTGCATGGTGGGAGATACCAGGTTATGGTCTCATTTTTTCTTGAGACAGTTCTACATGAAGACTTTGGCACTTTGTTCTTCAAGAACTGGTGAACATGATATGTCATCTCTGATGGTTGTTCATTGAACAAAAATAGGAAATTGGAAATAATTTTTTTCATTAAACATAAGCTTTCATGTTACACTGAAGTCATTATTAAAATTCACATCCTTGCAAGTGATTAGCACACTGGCTCAGACGCAAATTTATGGAAGTGTTTCAGTTCAAGTGGTTCAGGGGAACCAAAGAATAAATAGTGCCATCACCGTTTTTTGATGCAGGAGGGCAATGGCCATTTCTTGTGTGGAAAGTATGAGCTGATGAGGAGATCTCTGTTCTGTAAATCTGGGCTTGCACTTCACAGCAACCAAATTTGCTCAAGAGAATGAAGAAATCCCTGCGGAAATTCTTAGTGAAAATGGCATAGAGGAAAGGGTTAGCGCAGGAGTTGATGGGGTAAAACAAAACCAGGAGGATCTTGGAATTGGACACTGTGATGAGAGGAACCTTGAGCGAGGCCGATATGGCAAAGAAAGATATTGGTGCCATGCAGAGGAAATCAGTGAAAATCAGTATGGCCATGCGCTTGGCAATCTTGGTGTCACTGTTGGAAGAGATGACGTTAGGGTTCCGCACAGTAAAGTAGATGCAGGTGTAGCAGATGCAAATAATGACAAATGCAAGTACATTCAGCACTAAGAGAAATACAACGTAAGCCTGGGCAAACGGTGTTTCTATATCCATGGGCAGACAGATGCTGACCTTCATGTAGCTGCTGACCCCAAATATGGGAAGGAGAGCTACTGTGAAAGCAAACACCCAGCCAAAAATCATGATGGTCACGGCATGGCGCAAGCGTACCTTGCGGTGCAGCTGCATGGCGTAAGTGATGGTGTGCCACCGTTCCAGGGTGATTACTGTCAGCGTGTAGACTGAGAGTTCACTGGCAAACACTGTGAAAAATCCTGCAGCGTTGCATCCTGCCCCGGTCTGCCAGTCTATGGCATAGTTGTAGTACTGGCTTTTGGTCTGGATGTCTACAGAGGCAATAAACAGCAGGTAGATCCCTATGCAGAGGTCTGCAAAGGCAAGATTGCACATTAAAAAGCGAGGAACAGTGAGTTTGTATTGACTGCTTATTAAGATAATGAGGACAACAGTGTTCCCAGTAATAGCTAAAATGTTGATGAACCATATCAGGACTCTCAGAATGTTGTATCCCATAATATCTTCACATGGGTTGAAAGCATCAGGTTTAGGAGAGCAGGCTACATTAACTACTTCATTGCATAAGCCATAGTCAAATTCATTCTCTGCCGGGTCAAATCCTATGCCGTAGTTGGAAATATAATCTTCAGCTGCAGATCTTCTCTGTAGTTTTTTGCCAGGGTTCTCCTCAAAGTCTTGCTTCACGTGAGATGTGCTACATATCGGATGTAATTCGGTCCTGAAATTGTAAAAAGAGCGGTTGACAGTTAAGAGACACAGTAGGAGGCAAAAAACCAACACAAAATCATCCAGTTTCCATTTAACAGCTCAGTTTTTCTGGTTAGCTGATTATATAGATTACCCTGGAGCCTGAAATTCATAGTGTGATTGGTGTCTATTTATAAAATACTACAAGAACATATAAATGGCTTGGAAACACCATAAACTGCACAGGAAAGGAAAACCTAATGTTCGCCTAATACTCACGATGCAGTTATCCACCTGGATAACACACTCTGTAAGAAGCCTCCCTCATTTGAAATTAATTTCTCACCTAAGCTGTCATTGACAACCTGATTTGTGCATGGGGGAAATGCATGACAATGAACACTGATGTAAGACTGAGCTTTGAGGAATAAGTCAAGTCAGCTGTGCTCATAAGGAGTCTGTATAACCACAATAATGCTACTGTCTCTTGGAGTTATTTTTAAATTCCCTTTTTCCTAAAGGTTTTGATCACCACTGCCTTGTAACTCTGTCAGGGCACATAACTCCATTTTGTGCTGTTCATTTTTAGTACTTCATACCATATTAGTGAGTAGCCAGTAACACAAGTAAATAGCACAAATAAATTCATGCAGGATTCCTGATAATCTCTAGATGACAGATGCCAACAGAAACACAAGGCACCGGAGACGATTTTGCATAAAAACTGCTTTTTTAAAGGAAGTGGATTAGAAATCAAGTGAAGTGAAGCAAACCCAACCAAACCAAACCAAACCCAACCAAACCCAACCAAACCCAACCAAACCCAACCAAACCCAACCAAACCCAACCAAACCCAACCAAACCTAACCAAACCAAACCAAACCAAACCAAACCAAACCAAACCAAACCAAACCAAACCAAACCAAACCAAAACCAAACCAAACCAAACCAAACCAAACCAAACCAAACCAATGTTTTAATGGAAACAGTAGTTGCTTTTGTTTCTGTCAGAAAGTATTTTTTAAACATTTAAATTTTTGATAGTTTTGTATTTGGCTTTATTTTGTAGAGTATTAGCTCTGTGCCCTTCTCCATGCCTAGACCTACAGAAGAAACAAATATTTTGGCTGAGATGATAGAAAGATGATCAGCTCCATCAAGATTGTAAATATCAAGAAATATCAGGTATGAACATGAAATGAATGCTGAGGTTTTACAACAGCTCTTTGGTTGCCTTAGAATTTGTCTGTCCCATGAACTTGCATCCATAGTTTTAGATGCAGACCTAATCTCCTAAATTACCGAATAAAACAGTCGACATTTTGTTATAAAACCAACCCAGTTCAGCTCTGCCTACATTCAGCTACAATCCAGACTGCAGTTTATGTGTGTAATTTCTAGGACAGGACTTCAGCTTATCTCCCACCCTCACTCTGAGTACAGCTGAGAGAAGAACTCTCTAGACAAGTAAAGTTAAAATTTTGAACAACTGGTAGCAGCCTAAAACGGAGAGTACTTCTTTGTAACCTAATTTTACCCTTTGACTTTCTGCACTCACTACATCTTCTGAAAATTGAGTTTAAAGGGTCTGCAAGAAAGGAAAACTAATGAAGGTCCAGCACCAGAAGGTGAGGGACATTTCCTATGAGATTCTGAACATCTTCTACTATTATCAATATTTTTTATCTTACCTGTCAACTGAGTCAGAAAACTGATTTTCTGTGAGGTCAAATATGCACTATAAAGGTCACAGTAGCAATAACAAGGCATTAGGTTTTGCTCTCCTGTATTCTACTCACATAAGGATGAGTGAAGGGTCCAGAGTATTGATCAATATATCAACAGTTCTCTGGCTGAAAGGGAATATAGGCTTCCAAGGAGCAATAACAGGAGAAAAAGTTCCTCATTTTTTAGTGCAACAGGCACTTGGGGACACCGAAAGCTACAGCAATTGGTAGTTCTTTGAAAATGAACTGAGGGAAATGTTTGTAGCCAATAATTTCTCAGCATGAGGTAAAAATAGACTTTTTCTAAAATTTTGGAGACACTGCCTGGACCTAAATGTAGGCCCAGGCAAGAGTGCCACATTAGGACAATTAAATATTTTTTATTATTACAATTCATTAATTATTGCCTTATTTTTACAGCCAGTGTCCCAAATAAAGCCAGAGTCCCAAGGAATATGGTGTTTGCTCCAAGGAAGGGTAATGAGGAGTGTCCTGCTGGTTCCCTGTATTGAGAGCAGGCAAGATGAAACTCCTAAGGGAAGGAAGAGCCATCCTCTGACACCGACTCCTTGTCGTATCTTTTCCCTGTGTTTCTCACCTTTTAGGCTGTGCAGTGCACTCACAGAAACAAGTTAAAACATTTATTTGCCAAGGGATGTGTGGGTCCTAGCTTCTTGTTGAGACTGCAGGTGTTGTAATACAGTTAATTTACTCCCTCTCTTTGTAAACTTTTCTTACAGTTTAACATTATTTTGCTCAAGTAAACTAGAAAAATAAACTGAAGAAAGCGCAACTTAGAGAACAAAACTGAAATTGGCAGAGTGCTCTGACGAAAATAAACAAAAATTACTACCTTTCTACAAGTTGTTATTTAAGTTGTTATTTTATGCACCTCGTCTGGATCTGGTGGCGCAGGATCTTGTGTGATGAGAAACACTCTTAGCAGAATAAATAGTCTTGACTTATGTTCCATAATAAGTCCTATCTCAAACCAATCATCCTCACCAAAAAGTGCCATTAAGTGCGTTGTGGGCAACTGATAGTATGTTCTTGTGAGACTAGGCCCGAACACCATTCGTGATGCTGCCACATTTTTTGAAAAAGTAGGATTTCAAGTCACAGTTCCTCCAAAGAATAACGATCAAGCATAAGGACAGAGTAATATCAATGCCATTCTTTTGGGCAGAAGGTGATCTTTATGTCAAAGAAAGCCAAAATCTCGCTGAAGTCCATTATGGTCCGTGTCAAGTTGACGTTTTAATATCTGGCCTCTGTCCTATCCACACTTCAAGGATATTATTTTCCAGTCACAGAAAAACATGAGGGGAGTTCAACATACTGTACTAGACTTGTCTCAAGAATGCAGCTTGCCTTCCCTTAGGTCAGCACCACAATACTCCAGTGTGTCAAACTACAGATCAATATTCAGCATATAATCCTTATTGGAATGAGAAGAACATCAAAACTGTCTTATGTTTTAATGTGTGTCTCAGACTGGCAGAGCTGTGCCTGATATGGCATCCTCCAAAACTTGGAAAGCATTGCTGCTGTAACAGATTTAAGCTTTCCATTATCACAACAGCATCTGCTTGCTGCTGCAGACAGTTTTTAGAGACATAATTGAGCATGATCCACTATGGTAACTTATTTTGTCTAGGTCTTTGAGTGCTGCAAAAGTCTCAGAAAGGGGAAATAAAACATGAATAGGCAGCCAGAAAGGGGCAACACATCCCTGTCTTAATTCCTTCCCACAGTTCCCATATGAACAGCAGCTGCTGCTGTGATCCTTATAAATGCACTTCTGGGGGTGATGAAGCATAATTTTTATACTTCCTGGACTACCTGAAAGAATTTTGTGGCCATCTGGAATGACTGTCTCCTGTGAAGGTGCATGACAAGCCAGGTCACACCAGGGTTCCCACCACCACAAGCAATGCCTGCTGCTCTGAACCAAGCACAGCTCTTACCAAAGGAATATTGCATATTGTGTGATCAAGCACTATGCAAACTATTAATAATTTTTAAACAGCCTGAGCAGCCTTCAGTGCACATGCAGCTTGTGCCAGCTGTCACAAAAACTGCTTTGAAATGAAAGAGGGTGTAGCTACTGTATGTGTGACTAGTCTCTGCTGAAGTGTATGGTAATAATTTCAGTCTTCAAACCAAGCACATGCATCCACTTTCTTCCTTTACTCTGGAGAGAGGATCTCAGTTTCACACCAATTTCAGTACAAGAGACATGACTGTATGAAGAAAATGACATATTTTAATATGTTAAAAAGAAGCTGACAGGAAAGGTTAATCTAAATAATATGTTCTCATAATTTTGCATTTATGCTTAATGTTTGGTAGAATATACATCTGGTAACTATTAAAGGCATGGATAAATATGTTCAATTTTGTTCTGTTGACCAGGGTGGTACAGTTATGACCAGACTTGCTCCAGAAGCAGCCCCACCATGGCATGGTGCTCCAGCCCAGTCTGGAACACCCGCACTGGGGCTATGTGAGCTCTTCACTGGTTTCTTGATATTTTTTTGCAAAATTACACTTACCCAGGCTGTGGAAGAGGCTGTGTTATGTTCTTCTTGCCTTCTTTCTAGCCAGGGAAAGGCTTCCAAAGGTGGGGTTATACTAAGGGGGAAGTGAGTGCTGTGAACTTCAATTCTGTGTAGCGAGTGTGTGGCATGGAAGTTATTCAAAGCCTGTGTGAGGGAACTAGATACTTACCACAGGAGAGAGCTTACCACAGGATCAGGACTGTTTCCTCCTGTAGCTTTCCTTCAATAGCAACTCTTGCTTTGTTTTTGAAAAGTCCTGTTGCCTATTTTAAGGGGTGGATTCTGGGATTTGGGTCCTGATTAGGCCCAAGCAGCCCAGAAGCCAAGTACCTTAAAAAATATGAATCACCGTGATATCAGTGTTTCTTTGCAGAGCCAGAACTAAACATATTTTCACTGGACTCATTGGAAAATAACACTTTGCCACCAGTTCTGGAAGGGCAGGCCCCCTTTCTGCTTAGAAGCCACCAGGCATTGTGTCTGCATAAGACTGCACAAGTGTGTGAAAACGTTGCCTGCTGATCAACTGTTCTAGGGAAAACTTAGCATTTTGGATCAAAAATGGGTGATGAGGGATGGATTCTCTCAGATACTTCTGTTGTCACTCCAGTCTCCACCATCACACTTGCACTCTTTACACAGTTTTGTAAGGACAGGTAGATGATATTTATTAGCTATCAGCTATATAGTATCAGTTATCTTCCCTTGTCTGGTGACAATACAATGATAAAAGTAAAATAAATGGCAACTAAGGGTATTAAAATAGAAGGTACTAACAGTTTATGCTTTCTCTGCATGGTTTTACTTTTCTTTGAAGTTTTATGCCACTTCTGAAGATGATGTCTTGAATTGTAACAATGATTCACAGTTTTTTTTCTTCCATGGCAAAGTCCAAGTCTTTCAGGACATCCAGCAAAGGAAGAATTTCAAACAATAGCAAGGGGTTTTGTAGGTACCAGTTCCTCATGCTTTTCACTGGCACAGATTCAGGAGGTTCATTAACTACTAAACATAAACATTTTAAGACTGTATGACTGACGTGAAAATACTCAATGAGAATCACTGATACCTAAAGTCTCACTGCATCTTGTTAATGGAAAATTAAAAATAGCACGGAAAATTACCTTTGGAGCCTAAAAAGACACCTCAGTCTCCCACCCTGCTCTGTTGATTTGTATGAAATGGATCTGCTCAGAAAACATGTCCCAAAATGCTGTATGAACTTAACAGATAAGGTATCTGTGATGCTTGGCTGGGCAGTGCTTCAACATCAATGAGGCTTTCTGAAAGAAGAGTTTGGGACCACTCAGTGGTCACATTACCCTCCTGGACTGATGAAGAAGTGTTGACCAGCTTCTCTGCAAACACAGCCTTCTCTCCAGTTATCTTCTGAAAAAGTTATCAAATGTTTTCCGTTTAATGTCTTTGGTGTGGCTCCAGGCTGGTCTCAGTGAAAGATGGATTTATGATAGGTGAGGGCAGAGTTGTGTCTATCAAAATTTAATAATTCCCTGCAATGGAGAGGAAGTGCACTGTGTAGCATGCATAAACCTGTAGGTATTGTGTGTTCATTTGTTTCCATCCATTTACTTACCAGCACTGAACAGACCTTTTCTATCCACATTTTGAGGAATTTTATTTAATTCACTATCAACTGCTGAAAAGCACCAAAAAAGAAAAAACAAATTAATTAACTTACTTTTGTCTTTTCCAGCTTGTAAATGCACAGCAATGGCTAGGATAGGTGAAGTTTGCCTCAATCAAAGATCTAAATTTACTTAAGTCAGGAAGCTTTTTTAAATTGTATGTAGACCTTGCTCTTAGCTTCTTAATGAGTTCTAATCCATGACTTGGCAGGAAACTGATTTTCGTGCTGGAAATATCCCTTTAAGAAAACATATGAAAATTTTGGTAAAAAGCAAATTTATTTCTGCTCAACAATGGATATGTGTTTTAGACTGTCCTACTCATTCTCAGAGTAGTGCCTGGAAACATATCAGCTGGAAATCTACACTGAAAAGATGATAAAAAAACCCAGGCATATAAACTATTACTGCTGGGTTTAGTAAATAGCCAGTAACTGCAGCAATCATCCCAAAATACTGTTAAATGACAAAAAAAAAAAAAAAAAAAAGCCGATGAAATCAAAATAGAAGTTTGCTATATTAATATCCCATCATGGGAAGGCTGCCGGGCAAAAGGCAATAAACACAAAGAGAGAAGCTCACATGTGGGTACAGATGTGAGGACAGGTTGGAGATATCAGATTTTGTACTTATTAGGAAGAAAAACAGATTAAAAAGAGACGGGTGGCATTGTTCAGGCTGTTAGGAACAAAAAAATCCCAACAAAACCTTTTTGGAGGTTTAGAAAACAAATATAGAAGAGACTGAAGAAAGGGGCAGAACTGCAGGAGGTTAGGAGAGGTGTGTTTATGTGGAAGGCAATTACTGTGGGACAGGCTATCAGAGGCAGCGATGGAATCAGCAGCCATGAATGTACTAAGGAGAGCATTGGAGGGGCTTTTAAAAAGGAAATATGTTCTGCAAACACTTAATCTTGACCTGTGCCATGCAAGTGAAGAAAGGGAACAAGGACCAAGGGTGCTCCATCTCCAGGCTAAGAGATACCTGGGAATCCATCCCCATAGCTCCAGACTGTAGATGGGGCAAAACATCTCTTCATTTCCCTTACTGAGACACAAACCATGTTCCTCAGATCATGACAGCCTGAGATCAACTCCCTTCTCTGAAGAGCAAAGGTAAAAGTGAACTGCACAAAATCACCCTTCCCGTCAAGCCCTGTGCGCTCACAGCCTGAGACTGATCCAGGTTACAGTGTTTGCTGAGGCTGCTCTGCTCTTTTTTCTCCAAGAAAAGAAAAGATTTCTCCCTAATCAAGGAATTGGACTGACAATATTTGCAGTTTTCTGCATGTCCCCTTGAAGGTAGGGTTTCCAATTCATCTTTGACAGTGTGGTGTCACGACATGTTATTTGATCTCTATCACCCAAAATGCACAAATTGTTTTTATTATTGCATTAATACAGGAGAGTGGTGCCATGTGGGGGCGACTCCAGGTTTTAGCAGCATGTAATAAAGTTTAGACAGTTGCTGTATACCACACACACATTTGCACCCCTGTTCCCTGGTCTAGAATTCAAGGGCTCTCCTTGAACACTAGCCAAGCCTAAAAAGTTCAAAGGCAGATGATAAAGCAGTTTGTAAAACTGGTAAGGATGATCTTTGTGTCCATGCTATGCCCACAGAATGAGGTTTTACATCCAGTCTCTGAAGGAAAGTGGCACCTTCAACAACTGGACAATGGGCTGTGGCAGCAGAGGAGCAAACACAAACTCCATTCTGCTGCCCCAATCGGGGACTATGACTTTTACTGGGAGACAGACTTGTGTACTCCAAAGTGCTATGAACTTCTGCATGCAGGCTGAGAGAAGCCACACCTCTCACAGAAGAGGTCCTGAGGTCCTGGGCCTGTTTCTACAGGAGCTAAACCCGGCAGCTGATGAGAAATATTAGGCTATTGATTTCTAGCTTGGACACTTGAAGAGGTAATTAGGTTGCAATGAGCAACCTCAATTTTCAGTCGTGCTGACTACCGCCCTGCCTAATGAAAACTGTCACCCAGAGTATATGCTCATGAGTCAAAAACTAAACAGCAGATTTCTGCTTAAATCCACAGGCAGCATCATCATGGCATCATTAAGAGAATGCGTAACTTCATACTTCTGAACACGAACACAGAAAATGTTTTCTTTGGCTTTTTAGCTGAAAATCATTACTGAGTTCAAACTGGTGTTACACTGCATGGAAATAAGCAATTATGAATAGGAATAGCACTTAAAAATATCTAAAAGTTTACTGAATCTCTCATCATCTCTAAATAGTTTCAAAGATATTAAATATTTTTTTTCCACAAGAATTTTTTCTTATTTAAGACACTTTTTTTTTAATGCCAATTATCACACATAAACAGAATTGAGTTAGGGCATGTGCTTTGCATACCCCTGTGGGGCTTTTTTCAGTATGTCTATTGAGGGATAGCTATGAATACACCACTGACAAGCCCCAAAAAGCAAACATTGTGCAGGTGGTTTAATAAATTACTCCACTGAGTTACCACACACACACACCTCAGCACAGAGGTTCTTTGCGATGTTGTGCTCTAGAGGCTTGATAAATTAAATGAGCCTGATGAACAAGATTATGAAGTGGCAGTAGGAAATCAAACCAGAAGGAATCAGCAATTGCAATACGTGTTCTTGTGTTATCGTTGCTTGGCTGTGAGTCATCAGCCTTGACAGCAGCCAGTGCAGGAACAGCAAAATGAATTTACCTTCTCTTCCAATCACTTCCCTTTCCCACTGGGAGTCCCTATGGGATTAGCAGAAGTACTGACCAGCTGATGAGATCTGAAAGGCACCTACAGAAATGGCAAAAAATAGCTCCTGGAGCAGAAATCAGTACAGGTAGGTGGATTAGGGGAGAACAATTTTCTTTGTGCTTGTATATAAACTGATCTCTGGCTGCGCTTCACGGACTCAGCTGCTGAGCTGGGGATCTACTAGAGCTCTCCCGCAGCCTCCATATGTAGGATTACCAATGAAGAAAAATTGCAAGGGTGGGATGAGCCACAGCCATGCCTCGCCCTGCATCAAGTCAGGACACAGCCAGAGAACTAAGGACACCAGCAAAGGCTGGTGCAAGCCACCACAGCTCTGAGAGCAGCAGCAGCCAATTAAACAAAACAATGCAGCTTGCCCCAATTCCCACTCCCCTGAGGATTCAGCCTGGCTAGCAATAAACCTTGGGGGGAAATCGGGGTGCGGACAAAGGTAAAAGACAAAAGGCGCTCTTATTCCTTGGGGACACAGTGCCACAGTTTTAATGCAGAACCCACTCCACGGAGCCCAGGAAGAATGAGAGACTGAGCTTCTGTGAAGGAAAGATTTTAAGCCCTTGGTGAAGGAAGGGGGAGGGGAGGGGGTTTATTGGCCAATGGGGACTGACCCTGGGAGCAGTGAAGTGATAGGTAGCCTCAGGTGGGATCAGGTAGCATCAGGGGATGCAAAGGTTCATGGGAAGGTGCAACAGACACTCCTGTGTGGACACATACAACAAGACACTCAGTGCAACACAACAAGGTGAACCAACTACCCAGTGCAACAGCAGCTGAAAATTGAAGCTATGAAACTCCAAGCTGGAAAGAGAGAGTATATCTGTATGGAAGGAATATGTATCGTTGTGGGATTTATTAGCTATTTGATTTACTGGCCTACTGTCAATGCTGAAATCCTTTAACTCAAAATTTGATGTCTTTTCCAAAGAGATTCTAATTCAGCCAAGAGCTGTAAGTCTGAGAGAGGAATTTATTTGTAAAACTCTGTAGCTTATACAAGGCCTATGATTGGCGCTATTTGTGTTTGTCTTTCTTTCACATTACTTTAATATGATTTATAAAATAGAAGTTGGCATTAACTGACTCTGTAACACTGGTTCAGGAAGATCAAGAGTTAAACCACTTTGATGTTCATTCTATTAAAACACTGCAGCCTGCAACACAGATTTGGTTGCAGCAACAGCAAAAATATGATTTGTCCCAGCAAAGATATGATTATGGGTCAATCATTTCCACAAGTGAAAGCACATCCCTGGTGTATACTACAGTGATGGATGAGTAAGAAGGCTCTCCTTTCATGATCACATCCAGGATAAAAAGGTAATTTCCCATACACGGAATAGTGGATGTATTGGTAATGGAACAGAAAACTTTTTACACAAATAATTCAGTGTTAGAAATTGAACTATCAAATGAATCTCAACTACAGGCAAATCAATTCGATAAACCTCCAGAATATGATTGTATCAACTACAGCTTGCAAAGAAAATGCATTTACTTTTTGCTACAGGAAACAATGATTTCCCAAAGTAACCCCTATGACATTACTGATGAAAAGATGAGCCAGTGTCAGTCTTTTCCAAAAAATGATGCCTTGAAGAAAAAATGGAAGTGTAGCAGAATGCAGTAAACCCAGCTCTTTATGTCATAGGTGCACTGACCATCACACAGTAGAAAATAAAACCTTCAGAAGAGCTCTGGACTCAGCTCAAGGTTAATCAGACATTTTTTCTGTAAAATCTTCCAACAGCTCCAATGACCCCTCTCACTTGTTCAGTGTGACTTTTAGCCCTCTCTGGAAAACAGGGTAGATGTGAAGAAAGAAAGGTTCTGATGAATCAGTGAGACAGAGAAGGAATCCCACATCTCTCTTGCAGCCCTTATATGTGGTGAGTTGTGCTCAGAAACACAGGCAACTGTGCAAACTCGTATATTTTTGGACCCTATGGCAAACTGTAGTTTGAGGTAATGGTGGCTGAGATCCATGACCATCCTTCTGCTGAATTTTCTACTGCTGAGCTCTCGATCGCCAGCTCATCACCCACCAAGGACATCCTGCTGGACCTGTGTGGGATGTATTTCATACCTATCCCAATCCCCATCCCCACAGGATGGGAATTTTGCTTCAGAATTAAGCTGCACAGATGCAGGGGCAGATCTTCAGTGGCAAGTAATTCAGATTTCAGCACTAAGAACCACTCACATGGTCTTGATTTTGCTCAAACAGAAAACCAAAAGTATTTTTTTCTAGAGGAAAAAAAACAAAGCAGAAGGACTCCTCTTGCACAGTTTAGTAAGCTGCGGAGAGGAACCTGGATCTAAATCTCTCACCCTCAGTACTCTCAAAAACTTGAAAACAAAGTGGAAATAAAATTCTAGACTGAAATTTCTTTTTTTTTTATTCAGAACTAGACTTCTGGTCTTGAACTCCAAGGTTTGCAAGATTTTGGAACCCAGACTGGCATTCGTATGCTCTTCTCCGACCTTTTCTAAGGAGCTAATAATGAGAAAAATGTTATCCAAATACTACTTACAAAACAACGGGTCCATTGGCTCCCTGGAAGACCTCATTTGGTAATTTTTCTAGGTTGTGATTATCACTTAGATTTCTGAAAAACACAACATTTTATGCTGAAACAATCTGAGACTAAAAAAAAAAAATCTTGCAGAAGTTACTCTTAATTTTTCAGAATTGCAAACAACAGAAATAGTTACAGCTCATCCAGGTATGTTCCATTAAATGCATGATTCTCAATGTCCTGAATTCCATTTTTATTGAGCCATCTGCAACAGAGAAAAGGAAAAGAGAGTTTGCATTCTTATTTATGCTTCATGACGAAAATGCATGGAATTCAAAACAGGGAATCTCAAACAAATGAAATTATTAAATGGACATTGAAATCATGAAATTTCTACAAATCCTAGCCTGTAAGATCCCTGTAAGTAGTTGGAGGAAGGCTTTGGGGGGGACAGTCATGAATAGGATGGATGATTGCTACCATCAGAGATGGCAGCTGGAGTATGTTCCTGAAGAAAGGGCAGAGCTGGTGAAAATGCTGGCACTGCTCGTGGCTCCACTGGAAAGTCAGCAGAGGAGGCAGGAAGACCAGAGTCTTTCCTGTTGGTGCTGTCAGTGCCATTCAGTTTTACTCTTAGCAAGATGCTTTTGAAACACTGGGCCATGGCTTCATCTTTGCCAGTTATTAGGGAAAAAATCCTACTGTGTGCCATGGGCTCACATCCACAGCCAGGAAGGTGGAGGAGGGGGGCTGACAGTCACTGAGCTGGGCAGGAGGGGGCAGCCAAACTGCCCAGAAAGCAGGTGATTCCTCCTACACTGCTGCCTTGACAAATTACACTCCCTGTCTGCTCTGCTGCCCAGTCCTGCCGCCCCTGGCTCCTTTCCCCAGAAGGAGACACAGGTAGTGAACCTGGCAATTGAAGCTCCTGGGGCTCTCTGCCAAGTTTTTACTCTGGTGCATTACCTAATTAACATTTAACGACCTTCCCTCTGTCCCTTTGTGGTCCTAAAAATTTACATTTAGGTCAGTTATATTTATCATCTTTATGGTACAATCTTTCATCTCGCCTTAAACGTCACTTTGCAGCTCACGCCCTCTCCAATGGCAATGACAGGTCTGATTGATGGCAAAAATGGCCTGATTTAATTAAACTGTCAGCAAACCTGGACTCTTTTCTAATTCACTTTGAAAGTTGAGCATGCAAGTGACCCACTTATCTGAGGTCTGAGATGGTGAGCTAAGGTCAGCATGGAAATCAGTCATGGGTCTGGCTGAAAGGGTTGCTCTTTTGACCATGACAGGCAGATGCACATAGCTCTGCGTCTGTAATGTCTGTCAGGCTGGATCAGGAGAACTGTCACCGTCCCCTTCACTTGCCAGCACTATTAGACATGAGTGAACAGGCACAGAGGAGAGACAGGTCCCTGCTTACACCATTTGAAACATTTATTTTATTACATTGATCTTACAAATTTGTAGCTTCCAGGCTGATAGATATGTTTTTAATCACACTATTAGCACATTCTGCATCCTCTCACTGAACATGACGTTAATGCAATGGGATACTAATGTTGTAAAAGTAGTCACTGTAGCCCCACAGTGTGGACTATACACTCCTGTCACCTGGCTAATAGCATGATTCTGAGTAGTAAAAAGAGCAAAAAAATTTACCCAAATCCCAAGACCTCATTATACTACATATAGATAAAATCCTGTTGAGGCAAATTCTCCCCTCACTTCAGCCAGCATCCTTATTGACTCCACTAACTCTTGCATTAGCATAGTGACAATGGAGGTGGAGACGCAGAACTTGGACATGGGGGCTTTTCCTTATCATTTCATTGCTAGAGCAGATTTTTAAAACTCCAAAATTCACCCAGTGCAAGAGGTCACTGCCCCTGAGGTACCATTTACACCCTATTTCAGGACTGGAAAGATCTATCTTAGAGCCTGTGTGGCATGCAGACCTGGAAGCAAGGTGAATTTCTTCCATCAATTTCTAGCATTTATATGCACTGCATGCATAGCATAGGATCAGATGCAATCTAGATTAGTGGTGGAAATTTGCTTGGAGCCTGCCACAGCTAAGCCTAATAAAATGGTTTCTCCCTAGAATGTGGGGGTTCAGTGGGTCCTGGGTGATTTTAATCATCTTGATTTACCTGCTTTCTCTACATAATGTTGCCGTAACCATAACTTTCTGTTGAGCTACTGTGACTTCAGTTTCGTATAGAAAAATGGCAAATTTGTGCCTAAAACAAAGTCCACCACAGCACAAGGAAAACCTAATCAGGGACTGTCAAAGGGCACATGCAGAGCCTCTGTCCTGAATTGCTCTAGGGAGAACTAGAGCAAAGTCAGGACATTGTCTGACCAGTCAGGTGCTGGAGGCCAGGTCTGCTGACACACTTCCTGCTGCTCCTGCACACACTGGTGGCTGTGGGGTACCTGTGACAATAGGGAGATGCAGGAGGAAGGGCAAAGCAGCTGGAAGTGGACATGATTCCTCCACCAGGACAATATTGCTAACAAACCAGCAGCCTGAAGTTCCCAGAGAAGTATCCTTCAATACCCAAGCAATAATCATATCACAGAATCATAGAAAGGTTTGGGCTGGAAGGGATCACCTGGTTCCAAGAGTCCCTGCCATGGACAGCAACACCTTCCACTAGACCAGCTTCCACAAAACTCCATCCAACCTGGCCTTTTGCAGGGATGGGGCATCCACAACTTCTCAGAGCAATCTGTTCCACGCCCTCACCCCCACCCCAGTAAATAATTTTTTCCTGATATAAGCAATGAAACATTCTGTGGAGAGAGGGGGAAATAAACTTCAAGCTGCTCAAATGGTGCAGAGAGGTCAAAACACAGCAAAACTCTGGCATATTTATGTCACCCTTCAGTGGTATTATGAAAATAATCAGTATTTGTTGTGCAGTGCTTTGGAAATACATACTTAAGAAAAGTCTGTGTGTATGTGTGTGTGTGTTTAAAACTTCAGAACTTGAAGTAGAGAGTGGTTGTGCATAACTGATAGGGAAAAGGGAGAGATAAAGCTAAATGACTTGTTACTGCACGCTCTTCGTTACTGACGGTCTGACCTTGCTCCCCCCAGAATCGACGTGAGCTCAGTTAGTCAATTCAAACCTGGCTTTTCTCTCTCAGTGTGCCAGGTAAACCACACAAAGATGATGGGAATTTTTTTCAGTCTGGCCACTGACTAAGTGAAAGGAAGGCAGCTTGTTAGCAAGCAAACAGTATGTTTTGATATACAGAGAGAAAGGATCAAAGAAGCCAGCTAGTTCATTAAAATACATGACTGTTCAAATCAAATGTAGAGTCATCTAACCTTGCAGCTCCAAACTGCATTGTGAACACACCCATACCAATGCATTAACATTGTGTACAAATAAATCACATTTCCACAACATCTCCATACACTCTGCCCAAATAATAAATGTCTTTGAGTGATGTGTCTGACTGTAAATATTTATGAGTCGTGCCAGCGGTTTGAACACAATTTGTATCACAGGGAACTGTAGCTATAGGTGTTTAGCCTTGGCATTGTCAATTACTAAATTCTCTCTCTGATGTGCTTCTAAAGTAAAGAGCAGGGTGAGAACACAACAAAGCCCCCCCAAAGCATTCATTTGTTTCATGGTGGGGAAACAGAATGCAGAGATCTCAGGGGCAAGGAGAAATGTAAAATCTCAAATTGAATTTGGAAGTGTATGAAAAAGTGCCCAACTCCTGGTATTCTTGACCCTGTTCTGGAAAAGAAATGAGCTAACAAGGAGAATAATGAATTTGCTATGTCTACTCACAGAATCACACTTTCAGAACTCAGGCCCATGAATGAATTTCTTTCAATTGTACGTATATTGATATTGTCTTGAATATCCCTGAAAAATAAAATACAATAGAAACTACACCTTTTTGTACTTCTGTGAGCCTTTCAATACGATATGCTGCTTCAAACACAGCATTTTTCCCTTATATTCAATCTGAGGAAGTACTACAGACAGAGGCTAATCAAAGTTTCCAAGACATTCTTTTTCCCCCAGAGCACAAACTTTCCTGATAAAAAAAAGGCTGGAGCAAAACATTTTCAACACCCCCATACTTTCCTCCCAAATAGGCTGAAGACATTAAAATGCAGAAAAACTCAGGTCTGTAACCCTGAGGTGGATGAAATAGCTCCTCTAGCAAACATACTCCCCAGAAAATGCAATTGGAGGGGCTGCAAGGCCACCCCTTCTCCCAGCCTCCCAAGCAGAAGGAGGAAAGCCATTAGCCTTTTTGGCCTGATTCAGCAGGTTACCTACCAGCCCATGAATCATTCCCCAGCTGGTGTCAACAGGGTTGCTTATAAGCTTTGTTTGTGCTTAGGAACTTAAATGCAGGACCCCTGCCAGTGCAGTTTGTTGAAGGGACAAGTAGGAATTTCCGTCTTTCCTCAGTTGTGACTGATACAAAAAAGAAAAAGGAACGTTCTGTTGCTGGCTCAATATAGTCCTCAAAGAAGTTAAATAGTGTTACCCAAATTTAGACTGGGGATATGTCTCTTTCCATGCTGTTTCTGTTGGAAAGCATGGAACAAAATTAATTATCTGCAAAGCTTGAAATTAAGTGTGGTTCCAAAATTATCTCATGCTGACAGCTCCATACAGCCACAACTCTGCACTGAGTGACACTCACACAGAGGCTTCATTCAGCAAACTGAGGGCAGCAGAGGCAGGAACGGGGTGGGACACAGCACCCATGAAAGTGAACTGTATCTCTCTACTAAAGATCTGCCCTTTATAAATTTCAAGACCTGTCTTTGGGACTTAAATATTGGCACAACTGAAGACAAGCAGAATTTTCTTATTGACCTCAGAGGGATCAAGGTTTGAACCAAGGTCTAGTTTGGGACTCAATCAGTATCAAGGTCTGTTTGTTCTTACAGGGAATTGAGGAGTTGCACCTAAAAAATTAAAAGAGCTTGCTGGTACAGGACACAGTAATTCCTATCTAGATAAAATGGATGATAAATGCAAATGTGTACAGGTGAAAGCCTCTGTAGGGCCCTAGCTGTTGCATTTCCTTGATGGTTTCAAGGAGCAAAGAACTGAAGTTCTCAGAATTACATATGTCAAATATATTTCCGCAATGGGCTTCTTATATGTCTGTATATTATATTCAGGTGTCCCCCTCTATGTTTTATATGCATTTTTACTGATATTAATGGCTATTACTAAGATAGCCATTAATAATTGCAGGATTAATGTTTATGGAGGTTGAAATCTTCTAATCAAAGATCTGAAGTTGCAGAACTTTGTGTGCGAATTAACAATAAATCTTGTCCATAAGAATGCTTTCAGTTATACTAATAACCGATTGAAAAATGTATGTCAAAATATTTTTCAGTGAAAAAGAAACCAAGTTTTTCTGATATGCATTTTTTCTACAGAAGAAGTAGTGCTTTCGGAAATTAACAGCCTGTTTTCACACAAAATTTTGCACAAATATTTTTTTCCTCATTGGCACTGGAATATTCCATAGCAAAAAATTTTCATTCTCTGGACAGTTCTACTGCCAGGGGAAACCAGAAAAGGGTATGGTAGTATGGTAGATAACTCCCTGAGTTTAATGCTGTGTTTTGGTGTTGTGTTTTGTGGGTTTTTGGTTGGTGGTTTTGTNGCAATGTGGCCTCTTCTGATGGAACTCAGCTCTGAGATCTGACTCTTCCCATGAAGGTCAGAAAATTTTCACCAGATGGCAAAAAATTTCCACTGCTACCATCCTGGTTTGGATTTCAGCTTCTGAAAGAGGAGTCAAAGGCTGTTATCTGCCCCCTGAGCCTCCTAGACATGTGCTCACACTGCAGTTAGATCTGTAAAGTGTGAGTTCTAAGGCTTTGCAGAAGGGAGACCTGGAGACAACTGAGACCTTCTGAGCCACATTATCATCAAGGCCTGCAAAATTACAATCAACACGTCACTGTGGAGCCAGTAAATGAACATGTGAGGAATCATATCTTGAAAGACTTTGCTGGAGCAGAAAAAAAGTGAAAAGCAAACGTTCAAACTTACAGCAAAACTTTCTGGAAAGAGTGAACCTTGTGGACAGCAGGTAAAAACCGAAGGCCAGTGTTTGATATTAACCTAAGGGGAAGAGAAGATGAAGATTATTCAGCCTGGCCCTGGAAAGAAGGCAGCAATTAATGAAGGAGAAAGAACATTGGACTTAAAAATGGTTGTCATAAAAGGCAGGGTTTAGCTACAAAAGTGGAGCTTCCCAGTAGGAAACTTGACATTGTAATTTAAAAATGTTTTTGTCCAAAGTACATGCTGAATTCTGCCCCACAGGGGTAAAGGGAGAAACCCTGCCTTGGACGATAACACAGTCACTCCTGATGATCTCAGTAAATTTTCCATATTGATTTCCCAACAATATTCTAAGAAATCAACTGCACTGACACAGGATAATTATTTTCATAGTAGCTGTTTTAAGACAAAAGTATCTACCCACCAAAATTTTAATGTTCTACTATGATAGAGGACAAATTAATTCCAGGGGAAATTAATTGATGAAATTAGGAGAGAAATAGGACGTTTTACTCCCCAGCACCTTTGATAGCGAGGAGCCAAAGCCATGGAAACATTTCAGCAGTTTGTGCAGCTGGAAATGGACCCAAGCCTCTGTCCTTCAATACTTCCACCCTCCCACTGCACCGACCATCACTGACCTCTGCACTGTGGCTCCTGTCCATGAAACACAACCCAGAGCTGCTGACTCTGAAGGACAACCCTGAGCTCACAGCTGGTGAGGTCACAGGTATCCACAGAGATGGACCATGTCTAATTTAGTCAAATTTTGTTATCTAGAGCAGTAGCAAGGACAGGAAACCTGTGATGTTGCCATGCAGCAGGAGATGACTGGTGGTTGCTGATGGCTGAAAGGAGGGCTGAATGCTGGAGGGAGGAGTTGGACTGGACTGGCCTCTGAACATTTGGGAGCTTTTTCCAGACACCAAAAAGTCTCACGTTTACTCCACCAAAGAGAAATTTTTGATTCTTGAAATTTTGATTATTTCTTTGGGTTTTTAATATATGAGATGGTAGAGAAGATAACATTTCACTAAGAATATTGGTTTCTTAAGGAACATAGGATATGTAAACTTTTTTTACCCTAGCTCTTAGAACAATATTCTTTTATTATTAGATGCAACATTTTTTGTTTTTTTATTTTTAACAGACTAATTCTTTAATAGCTGAATTGTGATCAAAGGACTGGTTGAGACTGGAAAAAGGTAACATTGTTCATATGATGGTTTTTTTTGAACCTGGATTATTTCAGGAGAGTTGCAGTCTTTCAGGTTTCATAATTTGAACTGAAACTGAACACCTCCATGTGGCAACCAAACCCTACATTTGGTGAACTCAGGGTGACACATAAGTCCATAATAAAAGTCATTCACTTGCATAAGTACTGCTGTGAGCTCCCTGAGATGGTATCTGGGTATCCTGAGATGCTGAAAAGCCAACTTTGATCTGTCTCATCTTGTAACAGAAAGCAATACTTCATATGCAGGGGAAAATTAAAGTAGTATTAGTGAATATTCAAGAAGCCAATTTGGAAAACTTGCTGAAATGTCAAGACTGTTTCATCTCAGGATTCAGAGTGGTCTGACATTGCATTAACTTAAAATGAACAGCTGTCACATGTGACCAAGAGAGCTCCACAAAATGCCTTTGAAAAACTATTACATACAGTTAAATAGAAAGCATGATTAGTGAAGCAGGTGGATTACACACGGCCCTTGTTACTTAAAATATTTCTGCCCTTACATTTTGCAAAAGGACTTAATTGAAAAAAATCAGAAGCAATAGGAGAAGAATCTGTAATTCTCCCTTACAATATTTTAAAATACACTCTCTAAATTACTGGAGATATACAGAGTTTTAGTGAAAAACTGCCTTTAATTTTAAATTAGTCATATGCTAAAAATTCACGCAATCCTCTTTTATAAATTTGTTTTAAACACAAATTATAGCATACGTTTTCCTTAGTAGGAAAATGAAGGAGGAGACTGCTGCCAAGTAGTGTGTGGCTACTGCAGGACGGAGAAGACATAAGAAGCTTTTCTTTCTACAGTCCCTTCCCAAGAAAATCTCAGTCCTCATGGTGCAGCAATGAAAGGTGACAGGGCTCTAACATCTGCTACTCAAATACTGCTCCCAAGGGCAACTTAATCCCAGCATATCAAAATTCCCCATTGGTTATCAGGGCTTTTACCATACACCTGAGAAAAAACATCCCCAATGCCTTGGGTTAGTTCTGATCTTTCCAGTAATCCCAAAGTGTTCAGGGCTCAGTTTTCACTGGTGTCAACTGAGCAGCATGAGATGAAGAGGAAAGCATCTTTGACAAATCATTACATATTGAAGTAAATCTACAGGTGGTACAAGGCACTGATTGCACAGAGGCACAGAATGGTGATTAGGAGCAGGAGAGGATGTTCCTTTAATTAAATGCAGAAAAAGAACTGAAAAAATATTTAGCTAGACCAGCCTAGGTCTTCTCTCTCTTTTTATTCCACCAGCAAATCTCCAGAGGCCTTTAAGTGGATAATCTTTTTAGAATGTGGATAATCCAATTTACTGAATATCTTTCCTGCAGGACAGCTTTGTCAATATATTTACCATACAGTGTATGCATCCTTAGTAGCCTCACTTTAAACAAGTGTCCTCTTTAAACTCTGTTATGACTGAGTCTCCCCCTTGCCATGCATAAACAGCTTGGTGAGAACCTTTTATTTTCAGATGGCTGATGGCTGCTTTCCAAGGTATTAATTGTCTTTCTGAAAAGGCTTACTGGAGTCAGCACTTAAGAAAACAGAGCATCAGCAGAGGAAAAAAAAAAAGTATTTCAGAAACTTATTCTTGGAAGATTCTGGCTGCTTATCTCCAGATATAGCAACACGTCTGCTCTTTTTTGTGCCAAATTCTAGGAGACATTCTGACAAATCTGGGAATGCAGTTTACCTCATCAGTTGACTGGGGGTATTTGCTAAATTGCAAACTCGAGGTAGGCAGAGATAAACACAACCTCACTCAGGAAGCATTATCTTTGTGTCCCTTAATCACACTGGTTACTTGATGATGCATGTGAACCTGATTCCAGTGAGACATTCCTCCGATTCATGTATCCCAGGCTTCTTAAATCTGCAGCCCCCAGTCCTGGGGAAAGGTCTTTAACTGTGAGGCTGCCATGCCAAAGGAAGGAATGGACCATCACTTCTTTTCATTGAAGAGTCAACTCCAAGAAAAAGGTCAACAATTCTGTGGAATTTGCTGCACCTGCAGCAAATGCAGATTTGTGTTTAGGAAGCACCAGGCAGGTATAAGCAGCTGCAAGACTTTTGAGTTGGGCTGTGCTCCTTCTGCAGCCAAAAGCCATGGTTTTGGGACCCACATTTCCCCTTCCCTCCAACAATTCAGCTGTATGCTCTCAGAATTAATCTGAAAGGAGTATTACGTTCAAATCTTTGTATTGTAAGCTGAGATTGCTAAATACAGGACATTGACACACCTCAAAAATGAACGAAGGGACATAGATTACATATGAGAACTAATTTTGGAAAGAAAATGAATTTGAAAAGCCATCACTACATTATTAAAGAGACTATGCCACAGGTCTCCCTAATGAGAGCCAGATAAATAATCTTGTACCTGTGAAAAGGTCAGTCAGTTACCATTTTGAAGCAGTGTGTCTCTCCCACTTATACCCAAGAAGACCAATTAGCAATTCTCTTCTCTGCTTCTAAAAGAATGGTGAGAAAGTTAAGGTTGCCTGTTTCTGGAAGGTTTAGTCTATTCAGCACTGCTTTTTTTCAGCATTTTCATCTCCTTTGTGTTTTTGCCGTACTAGTAATGATGATGCAGGAGACAAAGAGAGTGGGCTGAGGAGGAAATGCATTTGTCTCCAAGATGACTGAGATAAAAGCATATTAATATTCAGCAGCTGGTGGCCATAATGAAGCTGATGAGGGGACTGACAAAGCTAGCTAGAGCTTCTTGCTTGCCCATAAACATGACCTATACAACTATTTTTGTAGAAACACAGAGAAAGCTTTGCAAATATTGTGTTGCAAAGGTCATTAAACTAATAGGCTGTAATACCTGAGTTCAGTTTTGGACATTGAGACTGATTAACTTTTTTCTCTGTGTTTTCTAAATAAAAAACACCAGCAAACAGATTTCTTTTCTGAAAGATTTTCTGCATTGTGTTTTAAGTGTTCTACTACAGCCACAGAACTGTGTAAGGAATCAGAGCATGTGTCCTGTACCCTGCCAGACTGTCCCCATAGCTGAGAGCTTCAGAAGAGCCACAATGGTCCAGGAACGGGCAGGTACCCAAGTCCGTGTGCTTTGAGATGTTGGTTGCAGTTTGGTCTTTCTGTACGTCCTTACACAGTCAGACAGAATCACCTAATCTGTTATGTGACAAGATATTGACAAAACTATGTGCTATTCCTTCCTAACTTACAACAATTAATGTGAAAATTAGGCAGTGATGTACACGTTTACAAGTTTCCAGATTTTACAAGTTTCCTTTCATGGCCTTAAAATTTTTATGATTTCTGCACTAGCTGTTCCACACAGATGCTTTACCCCTTTATGATTTATTTTAAACTATAGTCCCACATGTTTACAATATTTTGCTTGTGTATTGTATAGAAAAACCTGAATAACCACCAACCTCCCCCCCCAACTGAACTGAAAAACCATCAATCTATTAATCTCTTAATCTCCTTGACATTTTACCTTATATTTTCAGTATTGCCTCTTCCTTGCATGTCACGGGAAGGTGAATATGAGGACCGGGTTACCTTTACCAGATGCTGTTTTACAACCTTCCATCAAGGTTTCTGCTCTCTCATTAAATTAACTATCCTACCCTTTCAAACAGCAAAGCTTTCTGTTTTTTCAGTTTCCAAAAGGTCAAGCACCAGTGAGTGAAGCCAGGGGATGGAGAAAATTGCATCTTTCCTCCAGAAATGGAGGAGACAACATGAAGGTGTAGCTGCATGTAGAGAGATGATCTGAGCATGATGTTACTCAGCATCATGCCTGGCTCACTGGATGTAGAAAGCCCCGAACAAGAACTTTGTGTCCTGCTCCTGGTCCCTGTCTTGGGAAATGATGTAGCTCCACGGAAGCCAACAATATTGCACGGATTTATACCCCCAGCACATCTTCCGCAACCCTTGTTATTAGAAAAAACCCCCACAATCATCTATTCAGAAGCTCTGAGCCATGAAAACTGCACCTTTTGTACTATCTATAGTCATGCAAGACCAGGGGGGGTTTACATCCTAAAATGAAGGCACAGAGGGATGCAGCATAAATCCATTAATGGTGTAAACACCAAAGATGGGTTTTATAAACATAAATTAGAGAAAAGCTTTGGCAGAAGAAGGAGTGTGAATTAAGGGGCCGTGAATAAAACTAGAGGAAATCTTCTAGTCACTAAATCATTGAGTTTCTGGAAAAGCCTCTCCTGGAAAACGGAGGAAAGAAAGGAACAGTGAAGAGCACTTCATGTCAGTGAAGCACTTAATTAATGGGATGTATGAAGTGGATCCTGGAAGAAATAGGATACAGTAGCTGAAGGTCTCTTCTAGCCCTCCATGCTCACAAGAGAAAAAACTTCAAAATGCAGTTTTCTCTGATATAAACTAGCAAGTAAAACTAGCTGAAGGGGACAAGGGAATGATCAGGTAGACAAGCAATTGTATTTTCAATCTGTTGCTTCTATAAGTCATAGGATTACTGCTGCAGCTGAATTTTTATATAGGTGGAATCTCTGAATGTTTGAGTCAACATGCATGGGAGTATGGAATGACAAGTGTTCAGAAGAAGCAACATCCACTAGTGCCAAGAGAAAAACTTTCACTATTTCAGATATTTAAAGTGTGAATTTACCATCACCTATGATTTCTGTGTCCCATATTTAAATGATCACTGAAATTAATGTGTTCTTTAGTGTGTCCACATTTCTTCTTCTTCAATTTCATGTGAGATAAATTCTTTCTTCCCATCTGTACATCTGACAACTGTACTCTCCATGGCAGCTTGTTCTGGGGATTTTACATGGATAAACAAATGCTGTGGTTTTGTTCTTAGGGGGCCAGAGCTACTCAAAGACAGCAGTCACTGCTGAATGACTCAGGCTTGAAATGGGAGGAAAAAGGCACATGATTTCTCCTCATGACAATGCAAACTTAGAGCTTTATTTCCCTACTGTCAAGAGAAAATCTGCATGTCAGTTATGCAAACACAAAAGTTAAAGTTTACCAAGGTGCCTGATGAATTTGATAAAGTGGAAATTAGTCAAAACACAGGGAAGAGTGAAAATCCTACTCCAAATCTAGCGACGCATTCCAGTTCAAGGAGGCTTTAAACTATAATGGCTTCTGTAGAGCTAAATACACCTTATCTCCTAAAGTCCAAGTTTTAATCTGAAATCTTAAAGTACAAATTCAAAGCAATGCCCCTTGGCATTTTTGAGTCCAGAACCTGTCAGATACTAGTGATTTTCAGAGACTTTCAACACTCCTTGGCTTACTGGGAGCTACATTTATCAGACCACTGACCTGATTTCATACTGTCTTTATTAAATCTCTAACAAGACAATTAAATACCTACTTTTATGTACTGAAATGTAGAAACCATGACCAGGCTACTTGCATGAGTAGGGAAAACAAGGCTTATTGTATGAGTAAGGTTTCTTGTGTCAGCCAGGAAAGTCAGAAGGGGTTCATGTGCTCAGTTGCATAGAGATACAAAAGTTAAGTTGGTATCCTGCTGGATGAAGAAACTGGTATGCAGCTCACCAAAGGGCATCATAAGCTGTGACCATTAAAACCAACTAGTTTTAAATGGAGTTCATTTGACTTCATTGGGTTTTAACGCAGAGAAGAGATTATTAGTCATGTTAAAACCATGTGCTAAAAGCTGTGAAAATATATTTCAGTAACCAGCTTACATTAAGGATGCATTCAGTTACCACTGAATTTTGGTGGTAACTCCACAGAGGCAGATGTGGCAACCACAGTGGTGCAAATGACATTCTTGATGAGGCTGACTGAGGAAATAAAGCTGTATCATACATCAATATGTTTGTATTTTGGGGATCTAATCATCTCACATTATGCATTTATGAAGACCATGGCTATAGCACTACCTTTGCTAAAGAAAAAATAATTTGAATGCTTAACACCATGTATGTGACATATAACAGAAGGCAGCACCATAGCCAAGACAGATGAGAGATTCTTTTTTTTTGTGTTCCTAACCTCCCAGGAGGAATTTCAACTGAAATTTGTTTCTATAGATGTAAGAAAGGTCCAGCTCCTCTCCTCATCACTCATTTTCAACCTGTTGCTTAGAAAGGCTCGAGGAACATGTGTGTGGGCGTCCTCTGCAGAAGCTTTTATCTTCAGATTTTCTGAGGATGTGCACACATTAAAATATGTATTGACAATGTGCAACTGGTATGAGGAGAGGGAATCATCCTGTCTCATCACCCAAAGTGCTCAGCACCAGCTGTACAGATACACAGGTGTGTATTTCAAAGTGACTCTAGGACTTGTAAAGAGCAAAAGATCTTACAAATATCTGAGGCTTGGAAGGTGTTGGAAGGCATCTTTATCGATGTACACGAGGTTGTTGGCTTTCTCAATTCTTCTGCAAAGAGGAAATGAAACATCAGAGAGAAATATATCCATATATTGATCTTAAAATTGTGTTTGTCCCGTGATGTAGTGGAACAATATGCTGAGATTTTCTCTTTGACAGCAGAGGATCTGGATCATTTCAGGGAGCAGCCTACCACAGACAGGCAGACCCCACCGTCTTTTGATCATGGCAGTGATCTGAGAATGAATTTTCACTTGAACAGATAAAGAATGGGACAGCTAGATAAGAAGATGGAAAAGATAAGGGAGATTTCAAATGCTCCTATAATGCTACAAATTCTTCAGTGCTTACCTGAACCAAACTGCAAAACCTTTGATGGTTGCCTATAATGAATCTTTATAATTGTCTCCTTTGCATTTAGATTGCTCATTACTTACATTTCATGTAGTTTGGGAAGGTTGGAAAACACATTTGCTTCTATGACCTCCAAGGCATCATTCTGTGAGATCTCTCTGAAAAATAATTTAGAAGTCAAGATATTTCAAGTCATGGTGAAGGAGAAACTGGAGAAGTGAAAAATTCACAAGGAGCTTCTTCTCAGATTACTGATGAGCTTTAAAAACAAGGTGGATATCAGATAAGAAAACAGAAACACTGATGAGTACTGCTGTGGCAAGCAATAACAACAGTCAGGAACAGAAATCTGAGGCTGGAGTTTGTATCTACAGTATCAGCCCTGCATGTCCTGCTGTCACCTTTCCCTGTGCATTAGAAGTCAGGGTCTATCCATCATGGGCTGCTGGACATCTGACATTACTAATTACTGATAGAAATTTAATGAAACCTTTTAACTCAGTGAAGAAAAGAGGCAGTGAAGGTGGGTAAAAACAAAGACAGCTAAGAAGTTCCCAAGAAATACGACACAGTTCAGCAACAGGAGCCAATGGGAAGTAGAGAGATTAAAATGGGAAGTAGAGAGATTAAAATTAAGCCACCAGCAGTGGAGAGATTAAAATTAAGCCATCAGCAGATGTGCTCTTGTTAACAGCAGCTGGAGACCACAGAAGTGAAGAAGTCTTCCACACCTTGGAACAAACCCTATTTGACATGGTCTGTACACAGGTAATGCCTACTTACAGCCAGAGAGCTGCAGAATATAAATGGCGAGTTTACTGCTATCACCATACCAGAATGCATCTCCTGCTGTCCCAGAGCACATATTTCTTTGCTTCCTTAATCTGTGGGATGGCAAAGACAGCGCTCAGGCTCTGGTGTAATTTAGAGCTCAGGAGTTCTCCTGGTGAATCAAGTGGGCATCACTGCACTGTCCCCTGTCCCAGTCACATCACTTATCCTGGCACTGACCAGGAAGGTCGAGGTAAAGACAGCCATGCCAAAAGATTCCCTGCAGCCATTTTTTTTGGAAATGGTGCCAAAATATTATTTTTTCAGGCTGAGGTCAGCTGTAGGAAGTAAAATCTGTAACACGGCTGTAATTCAGTGACAGTATCATGGTCTATTGCATTTTAATCATAAGGTAACTGCACACATCTTTGGAATGAAACCTTGGATAAATAGATTGCAAACTGGACAATACTTGCTCCTGGATATCTTGTTCTTTTGAAGTTATGATGGCTGCAACTAGATTCAAATAGGCCTGAGGTAAAACATGAGACTGTAATGTCAGGTGCACAGTCAAAAACTAATCACAAAAATTAGTCAGAGGAATATAAATGTATTCTACTCTCTTCTAAGTAACAGCTGAACTATACCTGACAGATTACCTGCCCATTTAAAAAACAAAAGCCTTGCAAAAGAAGATATGTTTTTCACCTGACCTTTTCAGTTTCAAATAAATGCTTCAGTGGTTTAATATTTTTTAGTTTAATAAGAAGTTTTTCCTCCTGTTTCCTCAAGTTTTTTTATGGAAGAAATCCAGCTCTGCTCTGCTCCAGGAGCTCTAAACTGGCTGGAGAATAAGAAAATAAAATACACGAGGACTGACAATAGGTGCTTGACAAAGGTGCATTGAGGACAGGGTTTGTTTAGCTGTGCTGAACCACCAGCTCACATGTGAGTGTGTTCCTCTTTATTACTCAATTTTCAGCAGCAACAAAATGTTTCAACTGAGACAGGGATTCCTTCATGCCATGTGATACACAGCCATTGCAAGGGATGCTTCAAAGACTTTTTATCATTGTCCTAGGTTAAAAATGTAAGATGTGTCCAAAGTATGTATTCTATCGCCATCTTCATGAGCTGTTGGAACCAGGTGGGGCAGTGTTTCCCTTATCTTCTGCTAATGGCCCATCAATGCCTTGCCCTATGACTCACAGATAACTCCCTCAGGGAGCTGTCTCTGTTTAACGGGCCATCAAGGACCCATTACATGACTCATAGAATGATATCACCCCATTGTGAGATGCTCCGCCCAGGGGGAGGAGCCAAGCATTCCTACTTGCATATGATCCAGAGTTTGGGACACATTAGGCAGCCTTTTCCCCACTGGATTCACGGAGGACAAGAGCTACCAGACCTTTCTACAAGATCACTGCTTCGACAAGACCATTTCATCTGGACTGCTACCACCACCCTAACTAACAGGGTGTCAGGTTGTATTCTGACTCTGTCAGTGCTATTTTATACTATTGAATTTATTTCATTTTACTTTATTTTCCTTCTTTTCTTTTGCTCTTATTAAATTATACTTTTAACTTGCTGTCTCTTACTGGTTTTACTTTCAAACCAGCACAATCATCTTCCTGTTTTCTTTAAAAATAATTACAAGACATAAGTAGAAATATACAGAAGAAGAGAAGAGGAGGGGAGAGGGAGAGGGAGGGGGAGGGGGGGAGGAGAGGGCAGTC
>VYXD01002337.1:354662-398835 GCA_013397195.1 Hylia prasina
ACAGGGAGAGGGAGAGGGAGAGGGAGAGGGAGAGGGAGAGGAGAGGACACTCCCTATGAGGTATTTATAAGACAGTATAAAATACACTTGCCTAACTATAGTCTTGAGGATTTAACAACATGGGAGGTGTCTCACATTTCTAAGGCCTGGTTTCGTTTTCCTTGTGCTCTTTTTGGGTGGTCAGGTGTATATTTGCCATTCCCCATAATCTAAAAACCAGTTGTCCAGAAAAAAGAAAATCTTGAGAAAAAGCAGCATGTTTAGTACCAACAAATACATTTTGCCAGAAGATACTTCTTGCCACTAAGAACTTCAGGGGGAAAATATTGCAGATGTGTTTGCTTTATATGGGGAAAAAAGGGTTATTAAGGAACCATAATACAGTTGTGACCTCACACATCAGATAGTACTGCTGAGGGTAATAATTTTTTATGATCCAATCTGCTATCTAACTTTGGAACAACTTGGATGACATAGCTTTTTAAATGGATTGCTTAAAAATGAATGTTTCTGCATCAGAAGAATGTTCTGGCTTCCTAAGATTATTTGCTTTGTTTTGATTCAAGAAATAGAAGATACAGATCTGATTAAGGTAGAGCACAAGCAGGCCATGGCACTCTGGACAGCTTGGAGAATGCATGGTGAAGGAAAGGAATAAAGAGAGGTAGAAGGAAAGGAATAAAGAGAGGTAGGAAGAAAGGAATCTCTAAACTCTTTTTGCAAGATTAGGTTTTTAAAATAGTAAGTTTTTTAGAGATTATATTTTAAACAAAACTAAATAACGCCTCTGTGAGGGGGCTTTCAGAGATGTGGAAAATGACTTGGCTTTCATTCTAACATTCCCATTCACAGTTACAAAGGCGACAGTCTTTTTTCTTTTTTTTACAGGTAATGAAAATATGGACATATATAAATATGTCCATTTAAAATGACTTTTTTTGTCTTCCAGCTGAAGCAAACCTCTTTTGCAGCTGTTGGGGTTATGAGCATCTCAAGATCAGTAAAAGGAACAGAAGAGAAAATTGTCAGGGGCAGAAGGCAGTAACCCTTCTGGGGGCTGCATCCTCTGTGTTTAGGGGATTGCAGTGGTGAGTGAAAAGACCCTCTGTCCCTTGCAATGAACTGTATTCTCTGCAACACTCTCTCCAGGAAATCCTGTTGGTGATAACCTTACTCATCATTGTTGTTTGCAAATGAATCCCAGTTTTGGGCTGCACATAAACCTGACAGGGCTGTTGTTCAGGTAAGAAGGATAAATAAAACCATTGAGTTTAGGAGATCAGTCATACACTGTGAACAATAGGCAGCACCAATCTGGGGTTTGGTTGCACAATTTGTGTGAACTATTTATTCATACCTTGCAAACAGTGCACACCTGTTCCTGGAAATCCCAAACAACACTGCGTTGGACACAGGTACCCATGACACTAAAAGTGCAAACCACTGCAGTTCACATCAAACAACCAACTCAGCAGACTCAGATCCTCTGTAGTGGAGAACAAATAATACCTGAGGCAGCGCTACAAACAGAAAAAAGGGAAAAGGGATAGCTAGCTAGTGTTTGTGCAAGTGATTTGTCTTACAGTATAAATACACACAAACAGATGATCGCTCATAATGCAGATCTGATTACATGTCATCAAGAGAGAAGACGGGGCTGTTATTACATTGCTTGTTTGGAATGAATGGCACTCTTAGTGCCACTGGTAGCTTCTATGGCAGGAAACCTAGCCGGCAATCCCAGCATCATTTCTGAAACAGACAAGCCTTGGAGTAGATGGCGTGCAAAACAGTCAGGGGCAATTTTGTAAAAAACCCCAAATATCCCAAGCACCCAGTGGATGCAAAGTGCTTAGGCATCTGCCTGAGATTAGTTTTCACTGCATGCAGAGTTGTACTGAAATCAACAGTGATCCTTGAAAGCATAAATTGTTTACTCAAATACAGACTAAAAGATGAAGAAACATTCAGTAAATGCATTTTCCAGAGGCACAAAGAACAACTGTTTTTTTTTTTTTTCTGCAAAGAGAATGTATGACTCTATGATGTGACATCACAATTAAGGGATTTCCTCTAATTTCCACTAAAGTAGCAAACTGGAATAGTTATTATCTGTTCCCCAGCAACTGAGTGCAGTGTATCGTTTTCATGTGCGGCAGTCAGAGCCTGTGTTAGACGAGAGATGGAAAATCATTCAATCTGCCTGCAAAGCTGCCCTTAGGCAAGGCCAGGGGTACAACTCCATGGCATCTGTGGCAGAGCCCAGTTTGATCCATAGGAAGGATTCCTCTTCAAACCAGTTGCACTAAGAGCGCAACCCATAAAAATCAAGAGACATCGAAATGGCCTTTTAAACAATTCTGTTTGCAAGGGAGTTAGAGTTCATAGCAGTTTGTAGGCCACTAAAGGAAAAGTCTCTTAGAGTAACCAAAGCTTTACATAAAAAACAAGACTGTATTAAACTCATAAACTAATGATCTTGGGGCCAAGTGGTGTCATATTTCAAAATAACGAAAGAATAATACACTGCAAGTTTATGTCTTTTATGATAAGAATTCCTTTCAGGATCAGAGTGAAGCACGCAGGGATAGGCCATAGGGTAATTTCTTCTCCTGCTTGGAAATATGACTATTTAAAAAAAAATGTGTGTGTGCCTATATACAGAGACAGAAGGTTAACAGAGATCAGTAAGTGATAAGTTGTGCCAAAAGAAGAGTAGAGCACACATGAGGCAGAAGAGCAGCTTAGGCCAGCATTAATCCCTTACATGATGCCCAGGGATGTGTGATTTCAAGCATGAAGTCCTTTAATTCCAGCAGCAGGAATAACAGAGAGAAACTGGTACCCACCTGGTGAGCTTGGCTGTCTGATGGCCATAGTAAATGTGGGATTTATTGATTTCTGCATTTCTTCTCCCCACTGTGGACTAGCAGAGGGGACTGCCCTGTCTGTCAAGGCTTCTCTGGTCCTTGTTTGGTGTGTGCACCTTGCCGACAGATGTGGCACATGTGAAGAATGGATTTCTCCCCTCTCCAGGAACACAGTCCTACTCTGTGCCCTGGTGGGGACTCCATCCCTGTAAACTACTACAGCCTTCCTGAAATTCCTTTCCAGAGCAGGTACATACACAGGCTATACATCTGATCTGTTCACCTTATATTTCCTGTGATACATTATAATTGGGTCTTTATTGGCTATTATCCTTCACCTTTGATGCAGTGCTTTTGTGGCACAGCCATCCTGTGGATTCCCATGAATGCTTTTCTTTCACTCTATAGGTACCTGCAATCAGCAATGATACTGGAGGTTTAAGGTACTGATTCCCTGAGCAGGTGGCCTCACTGTGCTCTCTGTACTGCTACAAATCAACAGCATCGTGTTCATTTAAGGGAAAAGAGATGGGAAAAAAGGCCAGCAATGCTTATTTCCCCCCTTTCTATAAATATAAATACTCTATAGAGGAATTTTCCAGGTCAGTTTTACTCAGTGGTTTGACGGATGCCACAATTTATGTCAAGCTTCAGAAGTAAATGTGGTGTCGCCCAGGCAATCCTGCCCAGCATTCACTGGGTGAGTCCCTACAGAACCAGCCTGGGATGTGTCTGAACTGAAAAATTAAACACCTGGCTACCTCTGTCTCCTCTGTCTCTCTGTCATGGATGGAGAGGCTCTTATTTCTTCAGCCTGATCAGAAACAAGCCTGTCTAAAATCTACTTTTGAAAACTTCCCTCTAAAGTGAGAGGAAAATGCTACTACATTGATTTTAACAGGTTACAAAAGAAAACCCATTTTTCTTAAAAATATTAGAGACTTTTGACCTTTAAAAAATAGATAGTTGACACTTTGTCCTGTCACTTTTCCTTGTGAACATGAAAACTTGTCTCCCTACCATGACTTATTGAACACCACGCGGTTACAGGGTAATAGCTCTTAGCAGATATTGATGTTTCAGAAATGAAATCAAGGACTGATTCTTCTCATCATCTCTTTGCTTTGCTGAACATACACACATATGTTGTACTGACTTTACTAAATAAGTGGAAAACCCCTTTAACCAACTGAACACTAATAGCAACTCCTCAGTTAGAGCCAGATAGTGTTAGCATCAGTCTTTGAGGGAGATTATCAGGAGGTGCCAATGCTGCGCCTTCCTGTCTTCTCCAAAGGTCATGAAACCATGTTTCAAATAAATCCTTGCAGGCATGGGGAAAAAAAGAAAATGCAAATTTCTGCACAGCAGACAGAAGCAAAGGGGATTTTATTCCTATCAGTGCTTTAGCACTATGCCAGCAATCCAGATGAAAGTCTGTGGAGAGTTTGGTTGCATCAAATTAATTGTCCATGTAACGGTTTTAAATTGGTCTATCTAATCTGAAAAAGCACATGATTCGTCTGCAGAATTGGGACTGATAACAACTGGATCCAACTACATCATTCTAAGAATTGATTTTATAATCAGTACAGTTTGGGGGGATAGATATCTCCTCATACTCCAGCACTAAGGGATTGTATTATACTCCTTCTAATTTATTGCCAGCAATGCTGAAAATGCTGAAACTTTGTAGGGTCAAACAAGAAAAAGGGTCTTTGGAGGAAATGGCAGCTTTCCACAGAAATCTGGCTCCACACAGACAGCCCAGAGAGATGGGGCTTAGAACTCAGTGCTGTCCAGCCCCTGGGACAGACATATCTGCTGCCCCTGGCTTCAGGTAATATTACATTTTATTTTTGACTATGAAAGCTTGCAGGGAGGACAGAAAAAGGTCTGTAAAATAGAAACACACACTCAGTCAATGGCATTTTCTCCCCTCAGGCATGATGGACTCCAGAGGATGTTGAGACCATGCTGGTAGACAAAGATGGGTGTTCAGCTGAGGAAGGGACGTTCTCTTTCAGAGATGCTGATATTCCTAAATTGTAACTCCTTCCATGGAGATGGGCAAGCAGCATTTATTGCCACTTGTATTATTCCTCTCTTGGCTTTAGTAGTCAGCTAATGAGAAATAGTTTATTAAGAAGACCTAGGCAGATGAAGAAATTACATTTGAGACAATCATTCAGGAGAGCAGCTAAACAAGGAAGTGCAGCAAATAATTTCTGGGAAAAATCAATAGGCAGACTGTCTTGGACTGGGAGAACATGTGGCTTCCAGAACCCAAAGTCTAGTGACAGCCTTTCCAAACAGATCATCCTGAATCAGATGCTCCCAGATACCTCAGCAGGCAGTTTTGAAATGCTTTTAGGAAGCACACATTCATGAGAGGCCTCTGGAGAACAGTTCATTACTAATTCAAATACATTACAGAAACAGGCATTTCCAGAACAACGAGTGCCTCAGATAGGCACAATTAACATTTTAGCTAAGAGAGGAAATTCTAAAAAAAAAAATTATTCTTACTCCTCAATTTTTGCATTACAATTTCTCCCAGAACACTGAGTATTATTCAACAGAACAAATCATAGTACATACACCCACTTGAGTGAAAATAAATCTCCATGACTTGATCCATCATAAGAAAAATATTAGCACTGCCTAATGTTAAGCCCAACTATGAATATAGACATCATCCAACAGCTGCCAGCACCATGCACTACATCTTTCAAATGTTCTCCTGAAAGGATTTCGGTTTCTCTTATTCAGTGTTAAGAGTTCTCCCTGTGAAATATTCTTTTCCAGACAGAGGTTTCCTTGTCTCCTCTTTTTTATTTGAATTCATTCTTCCCTTCCATAAATGCTACTTACTGTCCTTATGTTTTTTGTCTAACTAAAGTCTTGATCCTACAATCTCTTATCCTTCAGCTTTGGCACCAGGCTCAGCTAAGATGATACAGCATAAATACTTGTATGATTAAATATAGCCTAACCAGGGAAAAGGGTATTATTTTATGCTTCCAAAGTTAAATCCAAACCTCTGCCTTGCTACAGACTGCCAGAGAAAAAATACAAACCACCAAGAAGCTACTAAATCAATAGCTTTACAAAACAAGTATACAATGAGATTTATTTATCTAATTATGATACAATCATGAGCAGAAAAAATTACCGTTAACCCCAAATCTGCAGGTTCTGTATTGGAGGATGCAGAGATGACATGCAAACATGGGAATTACACACAATCCCTACCACTTTCGCCAAGTGGCACCAAACAGGAGCCTGAATCAAAATACCTTATTTTACAAATAACTGAACATCTGTCCACTATGAAACCTTGGAAAATCAGATGCTTCCACCTGAGTTATAACCCCTATCAGAAAACACTGCAAGGCTGCACACAGATAAGAAAGTCTTAATGAAGGAAGGGAAGATGTCATAAAACTTGGGCCAAAATTCATTATAATAATGTTTCTCTGCTTGTGTGTGTATACCCATAATATTCCAATAAAAGCAATAAAAACAATAAACCCATGGCCACAGGATGATTCTTACTCACTGAAAGCAGGCAGCAGCTGCCCTTCTGCACATCTCATCCTATTTACAAGGAGGCTGCTGCCACCACTGCTCTGTAACCCACTCTGGAGAAGCACTAAACAAAAAAAAAAAGCTTTCTGCTCTTGTGGGGCTTTCACAAGGAAATCCTCAGGCTGGGCCCAGCCCTTTGATGGGGAGCCCTCAGGAAGAACCATTCCAAAAGAATGAAGCAAAACCCTTGAGAACTCAGAGGCAATTCTCGGCCACTTGGGAACAACCTGTTCCTCCTGTGTCAGAGTATTTTGAACTACCTGGGACCTCTTATCCTCCCCACTGTCCTGGATCATATATAACTGGGGCATAGAAGGAAGTTTGACCTTGGGATGATGTAAAAAGCCTTATTGGAATTAGGTCTTCCTTCTTTATCAAGAGAAAAGAGGAATCTTTTTTCCTAGCCACAGCACTAAAGAAGGAGGCTGAAAAAAAATGTGGTTTGAATAAAAAAAATCATGTTTTTCTTAGAAGTAGCCATGTCTATTCCTTTGTTAAAGAGCATTTCATATACTTATGATATTTTTTCTGTCTGACTTCCTGTATTGATAGAAATAAAATGGAACTTACAGTGTTTTCATAGCATGCAAGCCTGGCAAAACCTTTTTGTATTTCCAGTAAAACCCTCTGAGAAAATACTCCTGATAAGGGGAAAAACAGTTCCTCAAGAGATCCCAAACCACAAAAATTACCATTTGGAAAAGTCACGCTGATGAAACACACCTAAAAAAATAAATAAATATAATTTCTGATAAATATCATTGCTTTAGTTGAGACTGAAGGTTTCAGACTCTACAGCAGAAGGAATGAAAATCCATTGGTTTTAATAGTGGGTCTGTATTTACATTAACATTCTTCATTTTAGAGGAGTGCATATTTTCCTGCAGTTTTGAATAAGTGTTTTCTTTAGAAAGCACAGAGCTCAATACAGAACACACAAGTACACAGACTTAAAGGCAATCCTGTGTCAGCAAAATACCTCAGATTTAAAGGAATGTTTTTTGCATGTTAAATACTGAATTAAAACAAAAAGAAAAATGATATACAGTTTCTTTTTCCACCAGATGGGAAAAAAGCATGCATTTTTGAATTATTTTAATAGCAAAATGAAGAAACAAATATACTTTAATATGGAACATGATCAGAATTCCTTCTGAAAGATGCTTTGTCTTGAAGTTACTCAAATTTGGACCAGATCCCTGGAGAGAAGGGCATTTTTCTTACATGCAGAAAGATACAGCAAACAGAAAGCAACCAGCAGCTCCTGCACACACCATGTTCTTCTACACAAAGGTAATAGGGTTGCATTACACTCTTTCCATCACTTCCAAGATGGCTCTGCAGTGTGGCTGTGGCTAAGAGATTCCCCAAGAGAATCCCTTGTACTCCGTCTGAATGCCTTTGGTGAGAACAGATTAGGCAGCAACTTAGAATATTTGGGGTTTAATTTTTATCTTTGCCCTGGGGGCAGAATTACTGAAATCATGCAATCAGTACTTCAAAAGGGCAGGGTCAGTGGCACCTATTTAACTTCAGGACCACACAAAGCCCCACATCACATGTTTTGGATTTGGTTGATATTAATGAATTCAAACATACTTGTATATTTTGATTATTTTTGTGTGGTTTTTTGTGTGTGAGTTTCTTTGTTTTTGTTGCCTTTTTTTCAACTGGCACACACTTCTAATCAATTTTATGACTTGTTTTCAGTTAAACAAATGAACCTCTGTGAGCATGCAAGTCCCAAGAAGCCGCACAGAGAATATTTATCTATGAGGCCTGCTAAAAGAGATTAATGCTACAAAATGACTCCACTTCTGCTCACTTTTTTCTCTGTGTGCTGCTAAAGTAAATTTGAGGACATTCATGCACTGAAGACTGAGAGGGGCAGAGAAACTCCCCTGGAGTTCAGGTTATGATGTGAACTCAGGACACTACTCTCTCCCATCTAGATATGTGACCCTCCTAGATACATTTTGCCTCATCACTGGAGGACTCCAGAAGGGTAGCACCAGGATGCATGCTCTTATAACCTCCTCCTTAAAGAGGTACAGATGGAGACCTGTTAGGAGAGCTCAGCTTTGTCAGTGACATGATTACTTAGGAAGCCGCCAAAGGAGAAGGAGGAAGGCCCCCATTAAACAGGGAGAATGCACTTGATTTTCTTTTAGGTCACATTTAGTTAAAAGTGAGGTAAAAAGGCTTTATTGATGTGGATGGCAAAATCTTCCATTTATCCACAGATGAGGCACAGTACAGCCAAAGCAATCAAACATTCCCACAGTGCCCCACAAAGGAGTGTGGACACCCAGTGAGATCTCATTTCAAAGTCTGGCCAAAAGAGACTGCTGCTGCTGACAACCAGCTGTGGCAGCCTTAGCTTGCTATGAATCACCATCTCCTGAGGGCACAGGCTGACATCACCCTCTCATGGTATGCCAGCCATCAGCCTGCCCATGTGAAAATAAAACATTCATCACACACATGTGGACTGGATATGAACAAATGACCCAGAAATCTGGGGCATTCTCCTGTCACGTGAAACTTGTTGTGACATATTTTGTGTGGGCCGCTGAGTGGAGAACAACCCAAAGTCTACTTTGTCATTTAGTCATTCAACATACAAATAAAACAAACAAACAAACAAAAAAAAAACCCCACAAAAGAAGAAAATGTGGTAGCAAGGGAAAAACTTCCTTGTTGCATATTAGATCTTAATTTGAATTCCAGCATATATCTGAATGAATTATATTTTTAAATTTTTTAAACTATGCTAATAGTCACCATGCACTAGTGTTTTGGCAGTATTTTCCCTTTATACATATGACTCAAGAATTGCCATAGCAACTTGCTTCCTAATTAGCCTTCAGTTACTAACAATCAATACGATTAGACAAGGTCAGTACTGGAGTAAAAGCTGGAGTAAGCTCTACAGATTTTAAAAAAAGCTACTGAGAGTAAATAACAGCTGGAAGAGGAAGAGAGGGCTCCTGGATGGTCTTCCTCAAAGAAAGGTGGTCTTCCCAAAGAATGGTTATCGCTCTGTCATTACTCACTCTTCTGTGAACCAAAGGAGTTGTGGCAAATGAGAGCTTTGCCCCTGGAGTGCAGAGAGCTTTCAGCCTGCCAACAGATTCACAAAATACGGGGAATAGAAGCATCCTTACATGTGCAGATGAAAAGATACCTTACTGTCATATTGCTGGCACTGATGTTGACTGCACATCACAAAAATCAAGAACAAATATGTCCTAGATAATCAGTATGAAATCAATCTCCCTGTGTGGGAAAGGTGCCTGAAACCTGGAGACTGTCCAGTTCACAGGAAGGTGCTGCCTTGGAGTTAAGCCTGTGCGGTGCTTAGCTGAGATCCCATTAGGAGGTCTTCCCTCTGGAGACCTGAGTGATTGCCCACTGCTGACACAATTCCCCTCTCATTTTTACAGCCTGTTTCAGTTGTTAACATGTTATCTGTTACCCTGAAATCACAGTGCCTGGCAACACAGTAGGATGGAAATATAATGTGCTATTCAGAGCTACTCTGGGTCCTGGGAATACAAAACAGGATCCTTGATACTGATAGATGAAGGCTCGCGAAAAGCCACTTTACTTGTTAGCGTGTTTAGGTCTGCTATCAAGAAACACAGGCAAAAGCAAGCTTATTTTTAAAAAAACAGTTTGTGTTGTCAATTATGCCTGGGCACGTGGCTGTCGCAGAAGAACTGAAATCCATTTACTTTCCTCTGTAGAAATTCATTGCCTCTTGCCTCTGTCCTCTGTTCCTCCCTAGAGGTCACTCCTTGGCTGCAAATGTGCCTCCAGCCTCAGCTCCTAGCACTGGGTCCCCCAACAGAGGGTCAGGATCAGGGAATGGAGGAACCAGGATGTGGCACATGGTGAAAATGGAATGACAAAAGAGTCTGGACAGTGCCATGTGAGGGCATGAGTTTTGAGGCAATGTGTCTTGACCTCCCCCTGCACAGGATGCCTCAAAGAAGGATGAAAGAGTTTTAAACTCAAAAAAGGCAGTTTTGATTAGAATATCAACCAGGATAATTAATTTTAAAGCAGAAAAACCTTACAGGATATTACGAGAGAACTGGGAAGAATTTATATCCTTCCTACCCTGACATCCAGTGCCTTTGGAGGTTTGGAGTTCACAGAATCATAGAATAGTACAGTTTGGAAGGGACTTTTCAAGGTCATCCAGTCGACCTTCCCAGAGAGACATCTACTAGACCAGATTGCTCAGAGACCAACCTGACCTTGAATGTTGGCAGGGATGGCTCATCCACCACCTCTCTGGGCAACACACTCCAGTGCTTCAGCACCCAAACAGTCAAAAGCTTCTTTATATGTAATCGAAATTGACCTTCTTTTAGTTTAAAACCACTACTTGTCCTGCTGCAGCAGGCCCCACTGAAAAGTTTGTCCCTCTCTTTTGGGCAGTCTGTCTCTAAACACTGAATGGCAAGGTCCTCAATGGCTAGCTACTAGTGGCAGTAAGCTCTGCTCAGACCTCCTGTTAATGTTGTCCATCACCCCTGGCGCTGTTCCCTGCTCTTCAGGGCAGACCTTGAGTGACACATATCCACCTCTGGCCTCTAACTCTCTTACCACTTGCAGCCCCTCAAAGCTGCAAAGCCCCTTTATCCCACAGAGGAAATACCTAACACCCCTTCCTCCAGGGGAGGGAGCTGCCAGCTCCCCTAAAGAGCCTCATCCAATTGGAAACAGAAATAATAAATAAGCACGTTCTTTTCACTGCATCGTGCTCACCCCTTCTCACAGCGCAGATGGGAAAAGCATAAATCTTAAAAATCCAGCACAAGAAGCATTAAAAATGTGGGGAATAAAGATGAAAAGCAGATCACTATAAAAACCTCATTCCAAATAAAAGATAAGATTGACAAAGGGATTAGACATATCTAATGAGCACCTTCACTTCATAATTACACTAGAAAGGATAAACAGTTCCACATAAAGACGCAAATCTTTGTGCTCTTGAGCAAAAAAGCAAGACAGAAATAAACAATGCTTCCAAATAACAAAAGCTAGTTTAATTCTGTCCCCACATGAAATTCTGCATTATTCCTGCTTCTAGTGAAGAAACTTCTAAGCACAAAACAAAATGGAGAGACCATCCCTGGCGTTTCTGCTGAGAAACCCCCTATTAATTATGTGTGTTTCTTCTTCTCAGAGGAGGAAGCACCCTATGAGGTGGACAAAATATATTCTCCACGTGGATGAACTATCCCATGGTTGTTACAGAAATGTTTTCTCAAACGTCCTTCTTCAGAAAGTGGTATCAGCAGCTCTCAGAGGCGAGGTTCTGACTGGGAAAGTCAAAAGCTGGTCCCTGTCCCCAGCTCCCAGTTTTCTGCTGACTAGTCTGGAAAACTTACAGACATCAAGAGTTCACCAGCTTTCTGCATTTCTCTCACAACCATTTGTAATTTCCATCTATGGTATTGGGTCCCCAAGCAATCAAAATACTTTTTGGCTTAGTATTTGTCTACCATTCTAAATCCTAGCAATTTAAATGTTTCCCAGACTACTCTCTATGTATACACCACCACACATGCATGTATTTAAGTATATATATTCTGCGAGGTGGTGAGTGGTTTGGTCACAAAAAGTACACCTCTGTTACTTATTTTTAAAGAATTGCACACATATATGGAAGTCTTCATCCAAACCATGTTCCTGCTCTAGAAATCAAAACAAATATTCAGAGTGTTTTGTGAGCAAATTGTTCTTGGCTTGGTTACAAAACAAACAACGGGCAAAATGAATCTCTGGTTTTACACCTGGAATGAAATAGGGCCAGCAGACCCTTTGATAGAAGAATCAAAATGCAGCTCACTAATAATGATAAAATGCTCAGTTGCCTCTCCACTGAGCAAAGGAGCCATCAAACTAATGATTAAATCCCCATCAATCATTTGGCATAATAAAAATAAAGGCTGTGCAATATAATGTTGTCAGAGAATCAACATCTCCTGCTTAGAAAATAAATGTCTTGACTTCATCTCAACATTTGTTTTCCATAAATGCTGAGGGTTATATCAGCATTTGTATAGCAATGGGGAGCACTCCTTCATTGCAACATGTCAATTCCACTAGCATTATTCCTAAATTAAACAAAAAAGCTGCATATAATTAATATGGGAAGGTGTTTCTGAAATCCTCCTGAAATTGAATTGCCATTTCCAATCTGGTGCCAGATTTCTTTCTACAAACAATATTTATAAACAATAAATATTGAGGCAAATCCCATTTAGAGGAAATTGGGCACAATTTCAAGGAGGTCACACCTTTTGCTTTCACATGCTGGTACACTTACAATACACTCAACAAGATTAACAGAAAAAAATCCTATAAAACCTTTTTTATAGTTAGAAAATACCTTTTTTCTTTTTTTTCTTAAAAAGCCCTATTTTTGTATATACAGTTCTGTTTTCAAGTCAGTACATTTTAATTCTGAATTCTACTGAGAAATTTAGTAGCTAATATGTAACTAACACGCAAAAGGGAACATTTTTTGCAAATTACTTGGGGATATTAGAATGAATATATTGATTTTATCAAGAAAAAAATTATTTAATTCAGGACAATATTCTGACACATCACATGAGAAAAACCATATATTTTGCCATGTGTGCATGATGAATTCTATTTGAAGATGTAAAATGTAAATAGATCTGGCAATTCTGAGTTCTAAGTTCCATGATATATGCAAATAAATTAAATAAAGGCACCATTCAGCCACCTTAAGGACTATTTTATGTTAATTAGTAAATATGTATTTTTACATTTACAAAGTCACTTAGTAATTTATTCTACCTTGAAAACACGTGAATCTCATAATCAAATACAACTTGAAACTCTCTTTATTTCCAAATAGAGTGAATCTTCTGGAGGAAAGAGATGAAAACTGAAGAAGTGACAGATTTTGCGTAAAAATTTTTGATTGTGCCAACATCCATCTTTCCCTCTTGGAACAAAGAACCCACCCAGAAGCACCTGAGATGATTGTCAAAAAGCTAGCCAGAAAGCAAACATAGCAAGCAGTGATACCCATGGGAGAAAAGAAGAAAGATTATGGGATTAATTCTGTACCATAGGATGACCATAAATTCTGAGGCTCCTTGCTAGGTTTGCCAGTCACAATAATCAGTTCCATGCCTCTAATGCAAGGACCTGGACTGGGGCTGCCTTGCAAAATTTAATGATCCAGAAGAAGGAAATATCTCTGTATAATGCTGAACCTCTAGCCTGGCACAGCTTCTTGCTCTAGTGGTGGCAGGGGAAGCCCAGTAAACTGCCTAAGAGCAGGGCAGGCCAACTGAGAAACGGTTTTACTAATTGCGAAAATAATCTTCATAATTCACAATATTTTCAATTACTGAGTTTGTTTTGTTTTGTTTTGACCGCTGGGCTGAGACCTTCTTTAAGAACTGTGCATTTCACCCTCAAATCTCATTTTGGATGAGTGAGGCTCCTTGAGAGCCTACACCTATATATGCAAAAAGGCTGTCTTAATTTAGCATGCACTTAGTTTTATCTGTTTTGTTAGCGTGGAGGAAGGCAGGACACTGGATCAAAGTTTCCTCTTAAAACAGAGTGGGAACTCACACAAGTATTTGCCCACGTTTCATGTTTTATGAATTCAGGTAATCTGAACAGTATGTCATGGGGAGAGGCATAAAAGCATTTTGCATACATTCAGACAAGCTGGTTCCCATTTTTTTTTCCTCTCTCTCTGTCTAGACAGCTGTAAAACAGAGACCTGAAATGATATGCAAGATGATTATCCCATTAAGTACTTCAGTCTTTAATGCTGGCTTCACACTGATGCAGTTAACAAATAAAGATTCTGCTAACAGTTCATTACCACAAAGCTCATCCTTGCTCAACAAATGCAAGTAATGACAAAATGTATTTTCTTTCTAAATTTATTTTATCAAAGAAAGCAAGCATCAAGATACTCAACCACATAGAAAGAATTATGAAATATTTCTTTCTTGTGCTCTGATGTGTTTCAATTAAAATATGCAAATATTAGTGTGTTTTTCTGGGAGTTTTTGAACAGAAAATGTAGAAAATGAGACACTATTAATTGATTTTGTATTTCCTAGCTTCTTCTTCTAAGGGTTTTTTATTTTATTTGTAATTTTGTTCTACCCAAGCATTAGCAAAAGTCTCAGATCAGATTATTTTTCCCTGAAATGTAGCAAAACTGTAATTAAATCTCTGCACTTTGACACTGGCAGTGGGTGACACGGATAATAAATTTCTCCTCCAGTTTTTGTAATTGTGCAAGGGATGACAACAGTAACTGCTAGTGGAAGACCTCTTCCACAGATAATCTTTGGCAGGGAAAAGCAGAATATCAAGTGATGATGCAGCAAAAGGTTTATAGATTATAATAAAGCCACACAGTCTTTGTTCATTGCTTATTGTGTTTAGATTGCAAGGCATAGCTTCTACTGGCATGAAAAAAGCTGAATTTGGAACACCAGGCTTCCTATATTTTTACACCAAACACAAAAGTTTGCTATTCCGGGGGTGATGTTTCCAAAGGCTGCGGGAGTGTCCCCTGAAGCAATGGCACTGCCTGGAGAAGGAGAAGTACCCCAGCAGCTGTGCAGAGACAGCAGCACCAGCCTCTGCTCCGCCTGCTCCTCCACCACCATGGGATACAGGACCCCTGGGAGAAGCTCCTGTGCCTGCTTGCCTTTTACATCTCATTTGTGGGAATCCATCTCAAAGGGCAGAGGTGGCAAAAGAAGACTGACACACCCTGGCTGCTGTGGGGCAGTGAAATGCGCGTCTGGCAGAGGACAAGAATTCTTACATGATTTTGCAACTGAATTGGAGGCCTGAAGTGCCACAAACCCCTCCACTGAGGAAAAGCCCTGTTCCAGCCCCACTGATCACCATCAAACACAGACTGTCAACTGTGTTTGGGGTGGGGGCATCTTGTACATGTAAGTCCAGCTGCAGGAGTCAAGAAGCCTCTTGTGATTCCTCTCTGCCTGACCACCAGCCTGCTGACTTCTCCACGGGTGCAGGGAAAGCCTCACATCACAGTAATGGCCCCATTCAAACATTTATTCTTCGTGGTAACAGCCTGAATTTTGAATTTCTTTGCCTATGTTGGTTACTTGCCTTAATGTTTTTGAACAGCAGTCCTCTGTTCCCTGAGAGAAAATGCATAGACTAATTTACATGCATTAAGTAGCATAATTATTTTCATGGCCTGCCCTTAAGATGCAGAAAGTTACACAGAAGTTCCTATAATGTAAATTGGAATTTAATATCCACAGAGTTGCACCTTGAGAATATACCCTGGAGTATTTACTACAAAGGATGACTTACCTTTTTCAGTATGTATTTGGTACACAGAAGGGTCTGAGGACCACTTTCACCTTAGGGATGTAAATAAATACTTTTATAAGCATGTTTATAAGTACTGTTTAACTTGTATATCACAGTAAATCCTAAAAATCCATATTTTTCTGCTTGCAAAAAAATAAATACCAGGTTAATCCAAATGATTCAATGAAAGGTACAAAGCAACTCCTGCCTAGATACAATTTCAAAATGCTTTGGCTACACTGAATCATAACCATTTTCTCAAAATAGCTTTAATGAACTTATTTAAGCCCAGTCTTTTGCATATCAAATGAGGCAGCACACAATACAAGCAAAACTGGAGAAGCTGTGAAATGCTGAACAGCTTTCTTGGTAGCAGAAGACACAGCCTGCTTGTCCTTAGGTGATCCTGTGATTCCTGCCTCACCCCCTTTTCTCCCATGTCTTGGGGCTATAGGCTGAAAAGCGCCACAGAATCACGCGCAGGAGCTTAATGAAGCTGATTTTCAGGAGCACGTGGGATGGGTTAGCCACTTGCTAGCTCAGGCAGCCTGATGGCTACTGCTGAAGAAGGTCTGGATGGTGAATGCATCAATTTGCCAGGTTGTTATAGCTTGCTGAAGAACGTGAAGTCTTTGAATTCTGCCAAATTATCTAGGTGAGACTTACAATCAAGCCAAGAATTCTTCCCCAGCCACAGAAAGAGAGACATCCATTGATTCAAAATTGTCTTCTGGTCTCTGTTGTCTGCAAGTAGCTCCTCTGAGTTTAGACAAAACATAAAAGGTAAATCAGCGTGATCTAATTGAGGCAAAGGAAAGTCTGACTTGCCTTTTAGCCTACAGGGGCAAACAGGAGAGATTTTAGCATCAAGTTGGTTGTTGTTTATGAAATAAGGTGGTGCTTATGTATCTAGGTCACAGCGCAGCAGCATTTGTCCTTAGGAGCTATCACTGGATCTCTAGTCTCAACAAAGAGAAAACCAGAAAATCTTGAACACACTAAGTAATTGAGTGAATATATGACTCAGAGCTATTTTTCTCTACAAATTTGTGAGGAAACAGTAGATAGCTGCTGTCTCCCATGGACAGAAAACTTTTGTTTCCAGGTGTGCCAGCTCTGGTGGATTCCCCCTACCCTAAAAGCTTTTGCTTTCCATGATATCCAGAGCTCATTAAGGGTTTAACTCATCAAGCTCTGTTATCCATACCATGGTTCATGCTCTTAAAATGTGTCTTTGCCAGCACCTGTTAAAGAAATGCCTCCCTCCAATTACTCCAAAACAAAAACACGGCCAGTAATAGCTTTTTTCCTCTGTGACATCTTCTAGTTCAAGAAGTACTTTATCCTCACAGCTGAATTTCCTTAGGCTGTGCATAGGTTAGGTTTGAGAGCAGATGATGAACCAAAGCATTATGTTTTAGCTTAAACCCTTCAAAAAGAACAAATAACTGATGATGAATTTTCAAGAGGATTGTGCTTCAGGGTACAGACATGAAGCCTCTTTTGCTTACACAGAGTATCACAATCAGACCAAACTTCCTATAAATATGATGCCCAAATTAGGCCTTGTTATATCAAGATTCACAAATCTACTTTGCCACCTCATAGTAACAGTAGGAAACTCAGAAACAGAAGAAGAGAGACTTACTGTTGCTTCTGACCGTTTCTACTCCAAATTAAGCTCCTTCTGTGCAGGTTGAGGATGACCATAGCTGCTTCAGAACATCTCAGATTGATTTGGCCAGCTATGTGCCTGCATGGGACTGCCTTTTAATTTAGTAGCTGGAGGGTTAATTAGTTCTAGGAGTGTAAACAAGTTGGTTAAGCAGAAGTCCAGAAGAACTGCCACGTTCCAGTTGACTAAGACCTAGGAGTAGACTAAACATGTAGCAAAAATATCTAATCTGCTTTCCCGAACACTTATTTGCTAAATTAACGTGAAGCCAGAGCCGTGCAGAAGTCAGAAAGCATCTGGCAACAAAATGGCAAAGGCTGTTCCTCAGACCTGTGGGATTCTGAAAGAGTTTTCTGTAGGAAAATTCAAGTTGCATGTTTAGTGAGCGAAGTCTCTGATAGTCAGAGCCTGTAAGTTTATTTCATAACTTTAAATATTTTATTTAAGAAGAAAAGATCCTTCTCCCAGAACATCTTTCAGGAAAATTGTTGCATCATAAGACAGTCTGCAGAACGGTCATTTCAGGTTTTGTCAGCAACTGAAGGAATTTAGATGGTTGGGAAAATAATGACAAACTAGAAAATGGTTAAAATGGGCTCTCACTCTTAAAAAAAAAAAAAAAAAAAAAGAAGCAAAACTATTCCAATTACAATGTTGCCAAATTAAAAAAAAAAAAAATCAGATTAAACCCAAAAGATTTTGTCTTGGTAACTAAAACTGGAGCTTCACCAGGGAGGTCAGATCAACACCTCCATGCCAACATTTCCAAGTCACACTAGTTTTTCCATTATGATTCATGGTTATCAGTGTCTATTCTGGAAAGTCCTTGGACAGTCCAAATAGAAAACAAAGCAAATTTGTCTGAATACTCTGACTGAAAAGTATTTGACATTTTCTGGCAAAATACATCTATTTAAAGGTCTCAGCAGTTTGAGTGCTGGGGAAGATACTAAAATGCATCGCGAAAGCATGAAAATATCAAGGAATTATTTTTCATTGAAAACCAGAAAATTCAAAAGCCTTCATTCAATTTGAAGGGAAATATAACAGAGTTAGGATTCTTAGGGAGGACTCACCTCTGATTTAACCTAGAATCATAGAATCATTAAGGTTGGAAAAGACAGATATTTCACAGGATATTCTGAGTTGGAAGGGTCCTGCAAGGATCATTGAGACCTCCAAAATCATCAATTCTCTGATGTCCAGTTGTTTCTTGAACACCTTCAGGGGTGGAGACTCCACCGTTTTCATGGGCAGCCTGTTCCAATGAACCCTTAAAACCCTTTTTGGAAATTCTGAAATTCTCCCTGGTCCAACCTTGACCTCCCCTGGCACAGCTTGAGGCCATTTCCTCTTTTTCTATTTGCGTGGGAGAAGAGGACGAGCCCCACCTGGCTACAGTCTCCTTTCAGGAGGTGTTCTGAGAACAACCTGTCTTTCTGTTAAAGGCTGAGGCAAAGACAGCATTAAGTACCTCAGCATTTTCCTCATCCTTGGTGCCAGTGTTTCCCCCTGGGTCTGCTAAAGGAATAAGATTTTCCTTGGCCCTTCTTTTGTCATTAATATATTTATAAAACCCTTTTTATTACCTTTCATAGCAGTGGACAGATTGAATACTAACTGAGCTTTTGCCTTTCTAATTTTCTCTCTACGTGACCTAACAACATCCTTGTATTCTTCCTGAATTGTCTGACCTTTCCCAAGGTCATAAACTCTATGTTTTCCCTGGGTTCCTGCGAAAGTTCCGTGTTAACCAGGTTGGTCTTCTTCCTTTACAGCTCATCTTTCAGCACATAAGGACACTACTACTACTACTACTGAGATCTACTGCCTTTAAGATCTCCTTCTTGAAGTATGCCGAGTCTTCCTGAACTTCTTTGTTATTAAGGACTCTTTCCCAAAGGACTCTCTAAACCAGTGTCTTAAACAGATTAAAGTCTGCTATGCTCAAGACAGCCTCTGACCATCACATTTCCAACTTATAATCAACTGCCTCATCCCCTATGGATAATTCCAAAAACTACCATTTCCCTCCAAATTCTGGGCTTTAACACCTACCCTGTTCTCAGAAACACACTTAGGAATGATGTATTAGTGATGAAAATCATGAATACAGCTATGATGGACTGCCGAAGACACTGCTTTTCTTCAGTAACACATTCAGGAAATATTGTCACTTCATTTTTAGCCTACGCCATTCTAGGGGAGCACACACATACACTACATTGACATGTCTCATTTGCATACACTAGGCCATCCACATTTTACCATATGGAGGTATCACATTATTAATAGCTGTTTTCCTTAAATAGGCTACAGTTTGCTTAATCTTTCTTTCTGTGCATGATCTTGCAAGAGTAAAAAGGCTTTCATACAAAGCCTGTGTTTTTATATGTAAATCTATTATTTGATTACCCACTTTTTTGTCCCTACCATTATCATGAATATTTCTGATGAATGTTTTATGGGTTAGGTATAGGATTTGTGAGGTATTTCAAATTTTATCTGTTTGCTATATCATCTGTAAATACCACAGTTTTGTTGATGTTGATTGGTCTCATTCACATATTTATCACACTTTCAAGGATGTTTTGCTGTAAACTGACTGTCCCCATTTCTCCTCCATGTACTACTAGTAGATAGATGTATTTTCAAATTGAGCCCATTTCCATATATAATTTTTTGGTTAATAGTAAATCACCACTTAGAAACATCCCATTCAATGCCTTCAGACACATCTGACATATGGTTTCTGAGTAATTAAAGGTAACGGAAGCAGTTCACAATGCACTTTGCAACCCACTTCACAGTCCAAAGTGCTCAATGATTTTCCATAAGGACTAGGCTAAAATGAACCCCCTCCATCTTCTTGCTAAATCCCTTATTCATGCACAAGTACGAGGGAGAAGGGTAGAAATGATGCAGAGAAATGTCCTTTGGAGTTTTGCCATTACACACACAGCGCTGAAAAAGGTACTGCATTTTAAGTACATTTCCCCACTCCTACTCAGACTGCTCTTGGGTGAACAGCTTGTTTGTGATCCTCTCCTGTCAGAGTGCAAATGCTGTTCTGTTTCTAAGCAAAATGTGGTTTGCCCATATATGAAATAGTTCAGAAAAATCATACACAAGGCAGAATAGTTCAGGTTGTACAGTAAGCGTTATAGTTTCTGGTGCTAGCACCAGCTAAGCCATAGATTTTCTGTTGTTGAAGAGAAGTAGTGTTACTTCTCTTAGTCACATGTTACTAAGGGTTTTCCCTTCTAGTGGTGGAGATGCAATACCTCCACAGTAGCATATTAATGAATGCAAGATACATCTGTTCATCAAAGGTGCTCATAATTGCATCTTCAGGCTGATCACTAAAATTCACAGAAGTGAGCTGCTTACACTCTTTGTGTACTAAGATTTTTGGATCTATCACCCGTAAAAAACATCTCTCACACATCCTGCCAGCTGCTTCAGAACATGCACAAAACAATCCTATTTGTTCAGTAGCAAAAAGAGAATTAGCTGGCCTATTATTAACAGGAGCTCTTTCCTCCCTAATCTTTCCATTGTTTCATTCCAAAACTCATAAAATAATTGGTTTTCTGTGATCTTCTGCTATGGCACTGTATTTATTAACTGCAATGACATTTCATGCTCCACCAGCCCTTTGAGTGAAGACTGCCCGATTGCTGATATGAAAATGTATTTATGACAACCTTGTTCTGGAAGGTGTCAATAAAAAAAATTTCCATTTTTTTCTTTAAACAGAAAGATAAAACTATATGACGCTCAGGGATTTGCTCACAGGCTGTAAAAGGAGCTGCAATCAGAAAGTGCTGCTTGGAGTAAAATAGTTGTTTCCTAATAAATATTGACACAATACATACATTTTCTCTAGGTCAACAAGTCCCACGAAAGCTCCTTTGGGAATGACTCTCATCTTGGTGAGGACAAATCTCCTGGAAATAGAGAAAACAGGGTGATTATTTGCTATTCACAACACAGGACTGAGCAATAGCCTTGCCAGCAGTAGCCTTGCCAGCACAGGAGAGGCTTTTCTCATAGGCATAAGGATGGTCTCTGGGCTGAAGGCTTTGGCATCTAAATACAGCTGTAACATCCAAAATTACAGCACAGGGATTCCTCAGGGGAAAAAGCATCCATCAGTAGGTGCCATTTCCTTGTTTGCTTCAGGAAGAAATCCAGACTTGTAGCTTCACTGTTTGCTGAGAGGGAACAGCATCTTTCTCATCTCAACTGCTCTTTTGAGTGATGCTCAAGCACAGGATGAAGCACCCCTGTGGAGCCAGACTGGGATGAAGCGCTTACTCAAGGCTGTAAAGTGGTCCATCCGTTGTCATGCAGGAAAATTCCTTAACCAGTTGCATAGATAATTTAAAGAGTCAGCTACTGTCTCCCATCATTGCAACTTTAATGACTTTATGGCTTCTCACAGTCTCTCTTCTAATTAGCTCATAAGGTGCCACAAAATTGGGGCTTTGGAATACTTGATCACACATGCATCAGGACAACATTTTTATCATTTCTAAAGGTCACAGAATACACTTCATGAAGAAAACCCATTTGAAATACCATGTAAACCTTTTTGTTAACCTGGAGTCATCTCCTTTAATTGCAATGAACAAAAAAGACTAGAAAACTTCTGATAGAACTCAGCAAATGATACATAGGGTTTCTACTACTCCTCAGAGAAATAAACTGTCATCTGCATGATTGTTTTCTTTCACACATTTAATCCTTGATAAGAAGCTAGCATGAACAAATGCATATATTAACATGACCTGCTCATCACAAGACATCAGATAATATTGGCTGCATTGAGAAACAGTTGTTAAAAACATTATTTTCTTTTTAAAAGAAAACCACTCACCCATGTTACATACATAAACCCATTACATACATACATCATACCCTGTAATTCAGTTTCTTAGTCTATTTTCTGATGGAATGGAAATGAATTTTTTTCTACATTACCATGGAAGTTTCTTTTTCATTGAACATATCTGCCAGACCACCCCTAATTTTCATAATCTCAGAACTGGTTTTGCATGGCTCTTTGGGATCACCTTTCAGCTTATGTGCTGTCTCATTGTAAGGTCTGCAGGAGGACAGAAATGGGAACTTAGCCTGCAATTACCTGCTGTGTAGTCATGCAAATTTTAACATAATGCCTCAAAACCAGAGACTTCCTTCCTTACCATTCACATAAACTATTCATGCAATCCTCATTTATGCTTTATTTCAGATGAATATCTGAGAATTTTCATGGGAGATTATCATGTTTTAATCAAAATTTTAGAGGAAAAAGCTACTATTGTGTCAAAGCACCAATGGGACAAGTTCACATTTTTTAATTGTAGGTCTTTAATAGAATCTACCCCCTCATGAGTTACTATTTACTTAAGCAGGAGAAAGTCAATGCATACCTCACCTAGTTCTAGAGATGTCATAGTGATTACACCAGGAGTGAACTTGCCCCCACACTTTTTTTAAACATTGAAATTTATGGTATTCTCAGTCATGAAAGATGATTAAGTCAAATTGGTATTTCATTATTCTTGTACTATCATTAATGTAAATCAGAAAGAGCTTCAACACACTGTCACACAAGAATTACAGTATTGAGATGATTATGCAAATGTTAGAAGGATAAAAGATCTTCCAGAAAAGGCCTAACCTGGATTAGGCAATTTGTAAAACCTGATTGAAAACAGGGCTGGTGTAATGCATGCAAAGCTGTGGCTGTGCTTTCAGAGTGGATGGGTACAATGGATCCTTGCAGAACACCCAGCAGGCTTAGTGCTACAAAGCTGAATCATCAGGAAACCCTTTAACTTTGATCTGCTTTGAAATCTCTCTCAAACTCTACTTTGTAGAAATTCACGCTTAATTTCTGAGCCCTAGAAAAAGGCCTTTGTCTGAAAAGCCACCTATCATTTTTTTAAGGCAATATGCTAAAATGATTCCCCTCTCCGCAGGCACAGGTCAACGGGACATTTGCAATTTTTAATTAAACACTGGCTTACGCAGTGCTTCACCACAACAAGAAATTACAGTCTGATACAGAAAATAATGAAAAGAAGGGAACCTCATTCATAGATGGGATTACCGATATGAGAAAAGCCACATCTGCATAGAACTAAAAATCAGACCTTGTGTTTCTTTGTAGAAGACCCTGATATCCTGTGTTAATAAGGAGCCAGAATTCAGGATCCATGCATCTAATGTCCTGAAGCAGTTAAAACAAAATTGCAGTTTAATAGCTGTAATTTCATATTCCACTTTTAAAAAAATTAAGGTTAATTGTTTTTAAACATCTTTGAATGAGCTACAGAGAGTTAGACTTAAAGGCATAACTGTGAAAACAGAATCAGCTATATATTGAATTATCAGCTGTATAATGAATAGAATCTATTATAACCAGCCAAATTCTCTACTGTCAATAAATCTCAGCAATTAGTCTCCAAGAATCAATCTGTACTTAACATGAGATACTGGCTGTTCAATACCAATTCTTTCTGAGGTACATGGAGAAAATAAATGGAAAGCATTTTCTAGGTTTTGTTTCTGGTGCTATTTTAGGGTAAAATAAATGAATACAGCCCACTCTTGCTCAAGCATGTTTCATTTCAAGAGAAGCAAATAAAGAAAAGCTTCCTTTAAAAAACATGTACTGAAGAGGGAGATGCAGTGTTTGGTCCTAAAAATTTATGTTAGCACCTAGGCACCAGCAAGAAAAGCACTGAAAGGCCTACAAATTCAGTGAATGGTGTGGAATAGAAAACCCAGAGCCAGGTGCCCAACACAAGACATGAGAAAGTCTTGGAAAAGACTCCAGTGTTGAAACCACCAGAAACTTAAGAAATTACACAGCAGGAAGCATGGAAAAAGGAAACAAGCCCCAGATGGTCACATGGTTTTCCTGCATTGTGTGAAGGCAATATACATAGCTGGGAATACAAAAATGGTGATATTAACTGTTGTCATTTACTATGTAAAAGAATAGATTCAAGTCTGGCCCGTTGCTTCAATACAGGTTTCTAAATCCTTACTTAAATATCTGCTAAAATTGATTCTTGAGGAATTTATTGGTAGGAGCTGAAGATGTCTGCTCCAGTGTTACTATCACACTCTCACTTTCTATATTTCTCTGGACTGAACATGCAAAATTCCTCAAGCTTTTTTTTTTTTTTTCCCTTTTTAATTTTCAAGTGTTTTATATATCACTTTATTATATTATTTTCATTTGTCTTATGAATGGGTGTGAGTAAACTTCTCTATTAAAAAGCCAAACCTGTCAGGATGAGGACAGAACCACCTCCTACAAATTTCTTTGTTTGTATAAGGACATCTAAACCTGTTTAAAACAGTGGTGTCTTGGTTATTATGAAGCCACTGACATATATGACTTGCATTTTATACCACTATGAAGAACAAACAACACAAATGCACCTTGTTTCTGTATGGCTGTGTCCAGTATCACAGAAATATCATAGTGACAAATTAATCTCAAAGCCTGTAGAGGACATGATGCAAAGGACAGAAATTAGCAGGTACTGCTAAAATGTTTCTGAATAACCCTCTAACATTTCCAGTTATTAAGAGATTTATTGATCTTTTCTTAAAATAGAGTCTTCTTTGGCTGAAATAGTTCAGGAAGGCAGAGCATAAGACATGAAGGAAAAAAGTGTTCAGAAAAATTAATGTTCTCTCATCCAGCCCTGCATGATTCCAGTGATAGAAAAGAGATTGACCTCATCACGAAATGATGTCATTATTCAAATATCTGATGCTCAAGGTATGGGTGATTAAAAAGACTTGTTAAATTAGAAGATAAAAAAGTGGACCTACACAGGTCATTACTGCTAATTGTCTCTGAATAGAAGTGCAAAAGAAACCTGTGAAGTGAAGCCAAAGTAACTGTGTTTGTGAGGTTAGCCACTTGTGTTCAAAATGGTGTATTTTACATATTCATCAAATGAATTCTCAGACCCTGGTCCCACAATTTTTTCTTGGACAATTATTAAGGTGCTCTTTGGTATAAATTTTCCACCAGAACTTGCTCCCACACTGCTTTGGGGTCCCCTCCTCCCAGCTCCCTTCCTTGGCAACGGCCTCCCCCTGCCACTGGCAATTACCTTGCACAACAAAGAACCACACTGATTATCAGAAATTAGACTGGTTAAAAAAAATAAAATAATTTCTGCGTCATAAAGACTGGCTGAATTTAGGTCTTTCAAAACACTCTTTAAAATTCATTTCTTAGATCTACTTAAGTCACACACAGTTAATCAGAAAAGTGTGTTCATTGTAGAATTATCTTCCCTGCCTCATGTAAATTGCAAATTCTTGACGTTAAAATGAACTATATCAAGAAGATACTATATAACTTAAGGACCAAAGGAAAATAGAATAGAAAAGCCAAAAGGATTCAGTGACCATAATGCTAAATCACCAACTTTGGTGCCAAAGAAATAAATATCATAGGATTTTGAAGAACATTTTTACTTTAATCTCTGAGCTAATAGATTGATGCTATCACCTTCTAGTCCTCTGCAGCAATGTTCATTTTGTCAAACAACGATTTACATTGAAATTGAATTTATTCTCTGTAATTCTTTTTGGCTGTTTCTTTGTTGTTTCTTTGTTTTTGCTTCTTGTTCTGGAGATGTGCTGGATGTTCCAGCACAAGCAACAGATGAATTTTTGCTTTACATCAGGGGAAGACAAAATGATTCTATGACCTAATTAATGTGCACTTGATTAAATGCACAAATCAACAAGATCCTGCATTTTTTTTCCTTTTTTTTCTTTTTTTTTTCTTTTTTTTCCTTTTTTTTTTCTGTTTTTGCTTGATTAGTCAATACAAGAGTGAAGGATTGTTTTGCTTTTCATGCTGTAAAAGGAGACAAATAGATACTGCAGACCACATCCCAGATGGTGTAAATCAATTGATCTGTGTCACTTTGGCCCTAAACTTCTGTCCTAATTCTCACTAGAATGAATCATGAGATTCCTTGGAGCTAAATGCGATTTAATTTAAATTTATGAAGAACATTTATAAGCTTCCAGCTCACTCAAATGGGTCCACACTGTCACATGACTTCACTGTGACTAGGGTCTGGTTGTAGTGAACATCTCACTGGGAAGGGGCGTATGTAGACAGATGTGAACATTAAAGTATTTCTCCTACTCAGTTGCCTAGGTGGAAAATCTCTGGAATCTATTAAGTAGGTTGTAGGTGCTTTCAGACAAAGCTATATTTTCCCTTTCCTAACAGCAGGCAGAGAGGAGTACAAGAGTCATAAATTGGATGCTCAAATATCATGCTTCAAAAACCATCAAGCTAAATGCAATAAGCTTGGGTTTATTTGCTTTTTGGTTTTAAAGTCTTTAGAGTGCATTCATATCATGCTGCTAAGCTATTTTCAACACTCATGAGGCTTTAATTTAAGAATGGGAAAAGGTTTGTACTAGTTACCTCAATTCCATGGGATCCTGAAGTAGGGACTTTGTAAAGCTGAGTAAAGCAGGGCTAGGAGGCAGGCACTGCACAGGCAGTGACAAAAAACATCTCCCACCATCCTGCTGTCTCATCTTTTCAGAGAGATATGGCATAATCTTAAGAGAAAACCAAAGCCAAGCAGAATATTTTCCTAATAATGACTGTTCATGTAAGTACAGATTCATTTCAAAGAGTGGACCCTGATAGCACAGGCACACTTGAATAACGGAGGAAGAGCCTTGCAATTAATTTGTTCAACTGAGACATGATCTGATTTGAATGTCTGAGAGGCCTTACTTCACACACATGTAAATGGATTTATGAGAAAAAGAACGTAATCGCTTGCTAACATGCACAATCTGGATTGAAGCACCTGAGCACTGCATACACCTAATGTGTTTTAGTCAGCTGCTCATCCCTTTTAAATGCTTGAGAAAGAAGTTATCTAGATGGTTTATTCCTCTTGCCAGATAATAAAAGCTGGCAAAGGTGAGTATTCCAGGGAAAATCTAGGCAATGCATATTTTATGAAGAAGACAGAAAATGTAGGGTTAATTTGGGAGGGAATGCATCCTCCTTTCAGGAAGGCTACTTGGGAATCTCTTCAGGTCTGGGAGTGATGTAAAGGGCATCTGTGAGAAAGAAAATATTTTCATTTGTGAGCAATTAAAGAAAGTATTGTACAGACAAAGTAAATGCAATTAGAACTGTGATTTTAAAGTTATTAGTGCTTTGCAGATCTGAATCTAAAAGGTAATAAGTGCAGCAGCTGATGAAAAATCATTCCTTAATATTTATCAGTAGCTTCCCATAAAAATCAATTTCTTTTTCTTTTTGGAATTAGATTAAAAGGATAATTAATAGTACTGATTGCATTCCTATTCTAAATTTAGTTAACACTTACCCAGTGTAATAATGCCCCCCAGCCACAAAAAGCTGCAGGGAAGTATTTCAAGATCACACCCCCAACATCCTGTAGGCTTTTCACTTGCAGAGCGCCCACAACACCACAGCATGGATAACAACATGCCTGTTTTCCCAGCACAGCTGCGATGCTGCTCCCACAGGCACACTGCAAATTTGCTGTGGGATTTTTTTCCCTGAGGACCTTGCTTAGGTCAGCTAATTAATTGCACACAGCTGCCGGTAGGCAGCTAACAGCTGATAAGGAGAGATAAGGAAACAGAAAACTGTTGAGAAAAAAGGAAAACAAATAACAAAACAACCAAACATCTAAAACACTAAAAGTGGTCAAGCAATGGGCTTGTAGAGCCTACTCTCCCTCCTCCCTTAGTTTTCCAAAGCCATGGCACGTTTAGTCTCAGCACTGATAGCCTTTTCATTTCTGGACAAAGCACACACTGTCCTCAGTAGCACTGCAACATCCCCCTGCGGCAGCAGATAGCTTCCTTCTGAGGTCACACGTGTACCCAGTTAAAAATAAAACTCCAAGGTGCTTTTAAATAGCTCTGCTCGAATAGAGTAGGAGGAATCTGGATATGGAGGAACAGGGAAAAAAAAAAAAAAAGATAGGATGACAAAACTCCCAATCAGAAAAAGAAATGCAACATCAAGACTTTTACTCATTCTGAGATATTTAATGGTCTACACTTATTGTAGCTATTTCAGTTTATTCAGGTTGGGTTGATTTACACTGAGGCAAAGCTGGAGAGGCACAAGAGTTGTGATTACTCAGACCAGCTGCTTGTGCGTGTTAACACATTTTGTAAAGTCCCTGACAATGAATTTTGTTTAAGATTTAGGTGCAAGTAGCAGTAGCGCACAAGATATACCACAAACACAAATGACATAAGGTAAAGCAGGCAAAGCAATGCTGTCTTGGCAGGAAGGATCCCCTCCCTGCTTTAGGCTTACCCAGAGCTGTAGCAAAGCAAAGCTGAAGCTCTGGATTCCTCTACAGTATATACACACACAGAGAAAACAGTTTGCTGCTGAGCACAAATTGCAACAAACAAGTCCTCTTTAGGCCTCTGAGCAGAATCACAGTTATCATGTTCTCATCTGGGAAGAGTTTAACTGCTTGGAATGAGGTACCACAAAAAAGGCCAGCAGTAAGCTTGAAAGCACAGTTAAAATTGCTTCTATTAATGTCAAAGGCATGCTGTGAAATGTGTTCTGTGCAAGATAAATAACACAAGTGAATGAAGTTATCCTGTCTTGGTTACAGAGAGCCAGGAAACAGTGATTGCTTTATTTTTACAAATAGCTATACTTTTATTAGTATTGATTATCCTGTAAGACACTATGCTACTTTTAGAAGAGCAAATCCTTGTTCCTCACAGCTTACTCAAAGGGGCCTTTGAGAAATGTACAGCATGTGATGAATGTACAACTTCCTTAAGACCTGACCTTGATATCTGCAACCATCTTTATGATGAGGAGGAGCCATTAAAAATTCATTCACTCTGAGCATATTCTTGGTGTTACATCTATTTATGTTAATATCCCTGCATATTTTCCTAACAAAAGAAGCATTGTACATGTAATGGGTATTTTGTTCTTGCAAAAACAACGTTTTACTTTGTGTTCTTTCCCATGGGCAGCTTGTCAAGGCAAATATGGTTCTGGAAAATGTCCACAGTCCAATCAGATGGGAGGCTTTTTAGGCATTGTCTTCACAACTTTCTTCTCCTCTTGATTCCGTTCAAGAATAGCCATCCTGCTCACACACAGCCAGTCACTTAAACTCTTCCTGTCCCAAGAGTGTGTCAAAAAAGATCTTACTTCACAGCAGGGAGAGAACAGGGGTTTGTTCATCATCTGAGGTCGTACCTGAAAGGGGACCAGTGTGTAGTTTTTCTACCTCTAAGACTTTGGGACTTTCTATGTTGGCAGGCCCACCATACATGATGATATTTTTATGGACTGAGACCCATCCTCCAGGGACAAAGTCCTTTAAGTTCTGAGTTGGGTGCCTTAAGAAAGGTAAAAGAGAAAAGGAAGCTTTTCTGCAAAACTTCTTTCTGAACCATCACTGGATAGCAAAACACCAAATGACTTACCTATATCACTTGATCTTGATAAATTCATTAGAAACTGCTTAAGTGCTTTTTATCTCCTTTCTCATCCATATTTTCATAGGCACTATACCTGGATTGCTTAATGGGACACAGCTAAAGTATCCTAAAATATTAATGAAATAAAAAGAAAGACACTCACTGTTACATTCCCTACTTAGAACACAGTCTAATAAGTAACAGGGTCCCACCAAATATTTGGATTAATCTGGATACATGTAAAGGCTTGTTTGAAGTTGTAATAAGATATCTGATACTCCCAGTGCCAGAGCAGTCAGAAACCATTTAAGAAACAGCACTTGGAAACTCGACTGTACTTTTTCCTATCTGAATATAAGCTTTGCAAAAGTAAATATTCTCTCTGCTATCTACTATGTGCTGTATTTTCCAAAGAGCAGCGTGAGTGTCAGACACAAGTAACTCAACTGGAATTCTTGGGAAAACAGCCTCTCTGGAAGGGGGGGTCCCAAAGGCAAACAGAACCTACCCTGCTCTTCCCAGGCCACTAGCCAGACTTGTGCTAACACAGCTGTCCTGAAATACAGAAATGTACTGGGCCTATTTCACATGCTCCTGCTTCTCCCACACCATGGCAAGTGGAGAATTTACTTCTTTTTAACTACTGAAGCACACATTTAAATTTTAAAAGCTTAAGTTTTGAAATAACACTAAAAGTGACAAAGCGGAAAAAAATCCCCAACTTTGGTCACTCCAGCACCTTGCAGAAAAGGGAATCTCCTCTGGTCATGCATTCCTCTAATACGAATGTCTCTGCTGACTCTTTCAGGGACACAGAAGCTGGCTCCTGGAATTGCTGCTGCATATGCAAGGGGGTGAACCATGAAGCCCACTGAGAATGGGAGTATCTATGAGATTAAAGTGAGCAACAGGTTCCTGAAATTGTAAAAGAGCTCACAGTCCTCTCACTTTAATGCACTTTGCATGTTATATTCCAGTCCTGTAAACATTCCTGTTCACTGCCATTGCGCACCACACACTCCCATATCACTAGTCCTCTTCCCAGCCACAGAGCTCCCATTGCAAGAACATTTCTTAGCTCATCTCTTGGGGATTGCTGAGGGAAGCAATCACAGGGATATGCAGCAGCCTGGACCCTTCCAATATTGTCCTGCATTCTCCTGAGAGTATCTCTTCTCCCTCACAGTCTTTCTCTGTTATTGAGGTCCTTTCCCCATAGATGTCACCAATTTGATAGAGAATGAAAAAGCAAGGAATTCTCCTTACTTCTCCTTGTACAAAACCAAATAAATACATTTTCCTATTATTTTAGCAGGAATTACTCTGCCACTGCAAAAAGCTAATTTTATCTATCTGCCTTCCATTAGTCATGGATTTATTGTCACATATTAAAATGATGCTCCTGGCTACATATAGCATGGCAGCTAGTGTGCCACTATCCTTAAAAATACTAACTGTACTATTTCCTTTAAGATTGACAGGTCTCTTCTCAGTAATACACAGGACAAAGCCTGCACTGTTGTCAAGCATGGATCTTTATTGCATTTGAAAGTGAATAGTATTGTTTCAGAAAGAGGCCACATGGACATACTAGCAACTGAAATGCTAGGTTGTGTTCAGAATAAAGATGTGCTTTGTGCTTTCACCTTCACAGTGCTTCTCAAACATGAACCCTCCATGGGCACTTAGAAATAATAAACATACATGGTCCTCCTAAAAAGGGTGATAGAAGAGTGAAATAGAGATGGGAGAAACCTGACCTGCTCATGGCACAGCTGCAGATTATGGAAGACCTGTAAGAAATAGTTCAGCAGTTATGCCTAGGAAAATATATTCTTTGCAACACCCAACCTCAGTGGATTAGACTTCTGCCCCCTTCCTACATACCCTTCCATCATATTTCTTGATTTGACTGTGACATCAGCTCTTTAAATGACTGTGATAGGCATCTCCTTGCATAAAACTGAGTAAAAAAGGCTTGTGGATGTGGCACTTGCTGATACCATTTAATGCCTTCAGCACCTCATTCAGACTCCTATTTCATTGTGCAGAATTGACTCCACAAGACACTACCAAAAACAAATGTGACAAGAATGCTTCAGCATTCCTTAATAATGAAAATATTAAAAGAATATTTCAGCTCACCACAAATCCTTTTCCTAGGTAATTTTGATAATCTTTGTAAAATCAGGCAAATTGAACTGCCAGTGCAAAGTCTCAAGTTGTCCCTTACTCTTCTCCCAGGCCCTCTTTGGGAGGTAGACTAGAAGGCAAATTGAGGCTCATAATACTCTAAGTGCTTAAGGGTTTTGTGTCACTTGTTTGCTGCACTCTTTCTAAAACCTTCCTCTCCCTTCTATAATGTAAAAACATAGGGTGCAGTTCTGATCCCTTCCACCTCAAAAAGGGTATTTGAGTATGGTGAAAGGTAAAGAGGAAGGCACAATACGACTTTCGTAAGAGGAATAACCAATTTGACTTTCTGGTATGGAAAGCTTAAAGGCATGCTAGAGGTCCACAGAAGTCCTGGAGAGGGTGGGCAAGGGCTGCTGCTTCAACAAAAATTCCGGGCAACCCCCTGGATTGGAATTATTTGGAGGCTGGAGGAGTATTGTGTTAACATATCTTGAATGCTTGTCCGATTCTTAAGGTACCCTTAGCAGCTCCTAAGGGTACCTTAGGAATCCATTGCACATAGGATACTTGATTCACTTACAGCCATAGCTGATATTACAGGGACAGAGCAGGCAAAGGAGGGGGTCCCTTCCTACAGAAGAAAAACTTACCATGATCTGCCTTTGCTGGGCTGTAACCCTGCCTGGAGACCCAGGGTCAAAGAAGTGGAAACTGGGAATAGCATGGTCTTAGCTGGAGCTGATGGGTCAAATTTGAGTTGCTGACCCCTTGCTGAAGATGCTCTCTGGGCTATACAACATGTCCGTGAAGGTCTGGGGCAAGATCATGTAGTAAACAAGCTGTGGGGAGTTTCTTGCTTACTGCATCTGAACAACGGTGGTTTTGCTTAAATGTCGTTGTAGCAAGTATCCCATCAATAATCTACCTGTGGCTTTCAAGTCAAAGCAAAGATATCTTCCTAATTCACTACATAAGACATTTCTAACCTACAAAGAAATATTCAGCAAAACTGGATCCATCTTGCTGTGCCCGTATTGATTCTGAAGTAAAGCACAGTGTTTTCCAAGCTAGACCAAGGCTTCAGAGGATATTACTCTATATTACCTTGTGCCTGTTTCCTTCATGACAATATCAAGGCTTATGTTTCGCCTGATTGATTCCAGCTGATAGTTCTGACATACCGCAAAAGAAATTGTGGGCTTTAGACTGTGAGGATGACCAAGCAGATCTCAGCATAAATTAGGAACTGACTATGCAGTTTTTTTTACTGTGGAAAGAATACATTACAGCAGCAAACAGTGAAAGATGCAGTAGGCACAATATGCAATCCCTGCACAAGCAGGACACTCAGAGAGCTTTGAACCAGCCAAATAATTTGGAGGTTAAATATTTAAATAATTGTGTTAAACTGGAGGAAAGAAGGCCCAATAGCATCACTTAAAAGTACAAAATACCACTAAGTCACTAAATGCTGATCTTTGCCCAGAAACTCAAAGCCAGCTTGGTGCTGAGAAGTGTCTATCTCCTTAAGGTTCCTCTTTTAATCTGGTTGGAATAATAAGGGCTTAATTCTATTTATCTAAGTCTGAATAAAGGTATTTATTTTTAGAGAACTATCACCCAGCCCTTAGACAAACCTGTGCTTCCTAGGAAGTACAAGGAAAGGTCTCCTCTGCTGACCCTTAGTTTAGGAACATGGTGACTCCCATGAACTCCAAGGTGGGAAGATTGGATTTAAGAAAATACTTTTTTTCCTAGCATAAAGGTAGTGCTTTGATTTAAGGCAACAGAGAATATTACACAGTGGGACACCTTCTGAACAAAACCTGCATGAAAAAGAGTCAAGTAAACTTTCCTTAGTTCACTTCATATATATAAGGAATCAGAACCCCCCTGCTTGCACTGGAAGTGTGAAACAAAATGCTTTTTTTTCTCAGAGAGAAACAAAGGACCAGAAAAAAAGAAACACAGAACAGAACTGGTTGAAAACAAAGTGCAAATAAATCAGCAGTGAATGGATTAGCTTCAGATCAGACTGCCTAGAGCAGACTGAGCTGGAACAGCAGAGCACTCAGGGCTTGTGTTTTTTAAATTCGTTTTAATAAATAGAATCAATAGTTCAAATGATGAAGAAGAACAAAAGCACAGATCAAATTGATCAAGGCTGTTGCTTATCATTAGAAGCCAAGGGGTGTCTTCTCTTGTCTGAATGTGATAAGATGGCAAAAGAATCCACTTGCAGCTTTTCAGTATCTCTCCCAGAACAGCTGTACACAGAGCTGGATACTGAAAATACTCCAGGTTATCCAAGCATAAACACAGACTCCCTTTCCTTTTCCCCAAAAGGAAAAAAAAAAAAACCAAAACCAAACCACCCACCAAAATAATAAATAAAGCCCCAAAATAATCTCTCTCTCTCCTTTTTTTTTTCCCTGAAGATAAATGCAGAAATGTACAGGGAGGACAGAACTAAACAGATAAGCAAGCACCAAGTATCCTGCAGTATAAATGGGATTTAATATAAAGGTGAAGACATTCTTGGTCAGATCACTGGAAAAGTGTCTTTCCAAGGAGTGGGTTTGGAAAGGGTGTCAGAGAATACTCAGAAGTTCTCTCTAATCCCAGTGCTCATCCAAGAATTATCCACTGGAGGGGAATAAGGGAGGTGCCATTAACTTCAATCAGGCTTTGGGCAATGGGAGGGGATAGGTGCACACAGGCACCTTGTTCTCCTCTTTAGGCTTTTTGTTTGTTTTGTCGGACTCTTTTTTCTAAAGCGATTTTGCTCCCAGGAAGCTGCAGTGTCTTACTAGCAGGAGGACCTGGTCACTGAGGAGGTCCCCTTTCATCACAGGGGTTTTATCCTGAACACCCCAAGCATCAGCTCTGAAGAATAAGTGACACACAGAAAATGAAAGCACTTAAATAGCCCCAAGCCCCCCTTTTTTTCCCCTCCAATAAAACTTTTTGTTAAATTTACATCAAGTACAAACTACCAGTCCAGAGTTTATTTTATCAAATACAGTAAAACTGAACAGGTTTTTGGCACATTATGGGACAACACCTAGATGTGTGAGAACAATGGAAGGTGCTGATAACCTCTGCTAACTCCTATTCATCCTCAGGTTGAAAAGCTGGCATCAATTATGTGGGCTTTGTGCTCATGTAGAGCACATAAGAGTCTTTTTCATTGTTATGGTTGAATTATAGATAAACAGCAGAAGAGGAATACTAATCTTGTAATAATAGAATATATAACAGATGTACTGCTGAAAGTCATTCACATGCTCCAGTGGTGAGCATGGTTCAAAACCTATCTGGAATAGACTTCCATTTTGCTAATAAATATTCAGAGACTTTATAGTCTTCAAGGACGTAATATTGAACATCTGACAGAAAATTCCGTGCAGATCCATAAGCATTTTTTATTACATTTCGATCGGAAGTAGATTCCTTAATGTTTATAGCAAGCAGTGCCTTTGCCAGAAGACACAGAACTTTCCTGGGCAAAGTACCCAGTGGTTAACTTCAAGTCCAACAAAATAAACAAAATACCAATTATGATTCAAGTGTAGTGTAATTTATTTTCTATTCAGTGAGGAAGAATTGATTTTCCCAGCTGTGTCACACTGTAATGATTATTGCACATAAGACAACTTAAGAAAATGATGGAAAAACAAATTAGATGGGCTGCTGATCATTGGCTTATCTTGACTGCCCACCTTTAAGAGAGAGTTAGGGAAACATAAGATACAGTACCGGATGTCAGGGTGCTTGAAACCCCTGATCTTCTTCCACTTCCTTCATATCTCATATTAAAATGAAAAGAAACAAAAAACCCAACATTTCCAGCAGGCATGAAACAGCACATCTTGCCAGTCTGAGGGTGTCTGCTAAATTAAAACCATGATAACTTGCTGTGACAGAAGGTAATTAAAGGTTATAAGTTGTATAAGAACTTGGCTATTTCTAATGCTCTCATTTTATTCTAAATATCCATTCAGAGTCACATGAGAAAAATGTTGCCACAACTCCTTGACTTCTGTTAGCTGAATCCACTTCAGTGCTGATGATCAAGTGCTAAAACAATGCAGTAAAAGATTGGGCCCAATATTATGACACAATCTAATGGAAATCAATAGGAGTTCTTCCACTGATTTTTCAATATGTATTGGAAAGAAAATTTATTGCATGCAGAAACCTGAATAATGAGAACAGAAGTTAACCAATCAGTGCTGCAGTGATAATCTCTTCATGCTGAGATGGAATTGTCCCAATCAAAGTTTCTAACAAAAATTGAGTTGGCCTCACATTCTTCTCTGGCGACATCCACAGTCAGCCAACGTTCCGTACATTAAGTGCTGCACATCTTATCTAGCTGATAGAATTTGCTGCAAGAGGCTGGTTAACCATGTTTGGTTTAGCTTAAGGGCAAGCAAAAGTGACAGTCAGCATCAACCACTGAATCTGAAATGTCCCTGTGAAGTTTCACACTTACTCTTCCAGAATCATTACATGTTCCCTCAGATTTATTTCAAAGGGTCTGCATCATTACTCTACTCTAATTGCAGCTTCCTTGCAGAATCTGTATTTTTCCTCTGTTTTACATAGCAAAAAGTCTTTTAAGTTTCAAAGACAAGTTTGCCTTGCAAAAAAATGTGAGAATGCATGGATTTTGTAGCTGATTACTTTGTCAAGAATATGTGCTGCTAATTTACACCCCTTGACCTGTTGGGTTAGATTCAGTGCTTGTTATTTCAGCCCTTTTGATTATTTCACCTCAGTAGCCAACCACATTTTTATTTTTAATGTGACATTCATATCTATTCTTGCAAATAGATAGTTCAAAGAGTAGGTATGATCGCAGTCATTCTCTCTCACTTTCTCAGATTAAGGAATGCTTCTGGCAATGAGAAAATGAACATTTGCTCTGAATTTGACAGTTGTAAAGGATATTTATTTCCCAAGGCTTTGTTTATAACACTGCAGTGTTTAAAAGAATATTCTCTGCTGCTTTTGGACTCCCCCTCCAGTGCCTCCCCCAGCTCTACTGCCCTTCTCTGGAGTCTCTCAACCCCCTCAATGTCTTCCCTTAGTGAGGGCCCAAAACTGGACACAGCACCTCAGGTGTGGCCTCACCAGTGCCAAGTACAGGGGAACAACACTGCCCTGGTCCTGCTCCCCACACTATTCTTGAGACAGTCCAGGGTGCCATTGGCTTTTGTGGCCACCTGGGCACATGCTAGTTCATTTTCAGTGCTGTCAGCCAGCACCCCCAGGTCCTTTTCTGCTGGGCAGTTTTCCAGCAACTCTGCCTCCAGCTTGTTGTGCTGCACAGGTTGTTGTGGTCTGAGAGCAGGACCAGGACTTGGTCTTGCTGAACGTCATACCGTTGTTCTCAGCCCATCTATCCTGCCTGTAAAGATCCCTCCACAGAGCTTCCTTCCCTCCGGTAGATCAACACTCCCACCCAGCTTGGTGTCATCTGTGATCGAAGGTGCCCTTGATACCCTCATCCAGATCACCAATAAAAAGATTGAACAGGACTGGCCCCAGTACTGAGCCCTGGGGGGACCACCACTAGGCACCTACTGGATGTGGCACCGTTCACCACCACTCCCTGGGTCCAGCCATCCAGAGAGTTCTTAACCCAGCCAAGAGTGCACCCATCCAAGCTGTGGGCTGCCAGCTTTTCCAGAAGAATCCTGTGGGAGACATCATTAAAGAATGTACTGAAGTCTAGCAGACTATATTCACAGGCTTTCCAAAATTCACAAGGTGGGTCACCTAGTCATAAAGGATCAGGCTGGTCAGACAGGACATGTCTTTCCTAAAGCCCTGCTGACTGGGTCTGATTCCTTACTTATCCTGTATGTGCTCACACTGTGAGCACATGTGGTCACACTCAAGATGAACTGCTCCATAACCTTCCCTGGCACTTAGATCAGGCTGACAGACCTCTAGTTTCCTGCATGCTTCTTCCAGCCCTTCTTGTGGATGGATGTGACATTGTCCAACCTCCAGTTGTCTGGGACTTCCCTGGTTAAGCAGGACTGATGGTAAATGAGGGACAGTGGCTTGGTGAGCCCTTCCACCAATTCCCTTGAAGCCTTTAGGTGAATCACATCAGGTGCCAAAGACTTGTGAGTTTCTAGGTGGCCCGGCATATCACTATTTACTTCCTCCTGGATTACAGGGGGTCTATTTTCTCTCCACCCCTGTCTACCAGCTCAGGCAGCTGGTTACCTGAGGAAAACTGGTCTTACTGTCCAAGAGGCAAAAAAGAAATTAAGCATCACAGCCTCTTCTTCGTCCTATATAGCAAGTATTGAAAATACAGAAAGCCAAAACCAAAATATTTTCTGCCTTTGTGTATACTTTTTGATTTTCCTCTCTCCTTCACTCAAGGGTAATCTTCCAAGGCACACAGATGCTTTAGCTGGTTATCCTTTATCTGGCAGAAGTAGCCTCTCAATGAGTATTGCTATTTCAGCATGGAGATAGCAGGGAATGACTAGTGATTGGTTTGACCCTGTTTTCTCTCTGGACAGTATTTTCCATCGTCACTACTTCAATAAGATCAGCAAGGGTGAAGACCATTCAGATGACCATGCAAGCTAAGCATAGCTTGGAAAGCATGCTCCTAGTCAGGCTGGCAGAGGGAACATGGGCAGTAGCTTCTATTAGGCAGCTGCTGAAACACAGATCCTGAGGCTGGAAAAAGACCTTCCACTAGGAGGAACTCAAAGCCACAGAAACTCCTACACTGATACTATACTTGATGTTGAAGGTGAAATTTAGACTTCCATGTAGTCTGGGTGCACCTTTTTCCTTATTTGTGCTGTTTTTAGAAAAACACACGGTATCTTATTGAAGCTCAAGGCTTCTGGGACTTTTAGGCTTCTAGGATTGAGATCCATCCTGATTCACTTGAGTTCAGATGAACAAAACCCTGAGTGCTGCTATGCTACATAGGCTGAAGCCCAAAGATATTCATAAAAGTAGGATACCGGCGTGGTGTTTTATAGAAATCTATAAACTCCTTTATACAATGGACATTGTAAAGATGTACTCTAGCTGGCAAGTCAGGCTAATAAAAATAGCAGCCTGCCTCCCCACCAGATCAGAGGTTAACAAGCTTTCTGTGGAATGCAGAAAATCTTGAAAGAGATGCAAGCAGGAACCTCTGAGGCACCCCTTGACTCATTGCCTGTTGTAGCTGATAACCACCGTGTGTGCACAGCCTGGAGGACACTAAAGAGATGAATCCACACCTAGAAGCAAGGCTGGCTCCTGGCAGCCTGACACAGAGGGCAAAAAAGCGCAAGGTCTTTCAAAGCCTTGAACAAAGACCCAGTCTCCCTGATTTCCAGTGCCGCCAGAGTGTCTCTTCCAGACAGTGTCCATGTCTCTGGCAGACAAACAAAATCGCAAAGCCCGAGCTGGTGCTGGTCTACAGCCCTGAGGCTACAAGCTGCCCCCAACGAGACCAGGGCATTAGTACATCCAAGGGCAAGCATTCCTTAGTAGGAACTTCATGGAGACTGCTGGCTCCACGTCCAGCCTGTACAGTGCTCTGTTTAGCTCTGGATGGACATGCTCCAATTTCTAGGGTAAACTGTTCAAAAACCAACATGATTTCTGGGGTGTGGGCCCAGGCAGTGTGCTCAGCCACACTGATATAACAGAGCAATAACATGTAGAGAAATGAAGGAAGTCAAAGAAATACTGTTTGTTATATGAATACTGTAAATATGTATTAAAAAAATTTCTGTAAATGCAACATTCAAACATTTGTGAAGATCTTTAGCTAAGGAGAAATATACAGAGAGCAATAAAACTCATAAAAGGGTGAAAACCTTCCAATTAGTGCTCCTAGGCACTAATAGGCAGCCGTACTGACCATAGCAGAGGCAACAGTTAGCCATAATTGAAATACTCACAAAAATCTCCACCTCAGCTGTCTTTAAATTACTGACTGCAGCACTACTGTGAAATGCTGCTCTTCTAATACAGTGACAGAAGAAGAAAAGTACAGAAATGAAGAAAGCAGAAAAGGTGATGCTGCAGATGTACCAAGTCAATAAAAATGCATTTGAGGGAAAAAGCCCTGAAACTTTACACTTCACTTGACATTAAAAAATACTGGAGTTCTAACTTTCTCTACTGACAAAGAGTTATTAGAAAGAAATATAAATATGCAAGAGATAATGTTTTTTTTGTTTGCTATTTGTAAAAGGGAAACATTTTGCCATATGAGAACAGTCTGGTGGAGCTAAGCCTCCGGGTTAAACCCTGTAACTCTGGGGAAATTGTTCATCTCTTGCAACCCTTAGCTTTGCTGTTACTGTAATGGATAAAATTACATTTAGGTCCTTACCAGGAATGTTGTGAAATGTTAATATTTATAGAAAACTTTGTGAGCCTTAAGACAGTTTTATCAATTCCATTTGGCCCATCAAAACAATTAAAATCTCCCTTAATAATTTTAAATAAATGCAAACCTTTTTTTTTAATCTATTTCATTTGCACTTTCAATGCCCATTTTATTTTTCGCTATAGTGGTTTCCTGTCTACTGCAATAGCACAAAGTCCTGAATCTGCAAATACGTGCAGACAGGTACTTTTGCACCTGTGATTTGTCTCACCTGGAAGCAGCGGAGCTGCCTGGGCAAGCAGTTAGGATATTTATGAATGTGTGTGGAATCAGACCCTAGATTTTCTTCTAGGGTATTCCCTCATAGGGGCCACTAATACTGATTTCAAAGGACTGGAGAATGAGGTCTGGGCTTCATCTGCCATGGCAACAAATATACTGCAGATAGGAAATTACAGTTCATGGGAGTCGGATGCAGTGAGTATTTCCCCAAACCAGTAATTCCACCTAGAGAGAGTTGCTCTGCCAAGGCATTTCTTGGTCTGCTGTCATTTTCTAGCACAGCCTGTGCTTCTTTTATGACTCTTCACTTGCCAAAAATGAAAAGCAAAAATTTCCATAGCAACTCTGTTGGCTAAAGAAAACTTTGGGGACAAGAGAAGTTTTTTAGCATCAACCCACTGTCTTTCCATGGGTTTATACCCCCTCTACTTATACCTTGCTTGTTCAGAAGTTTATGTGTGTCTATAAATATTCTTGCTGGGAGACTAGACTCCAAGGAAAGACTCTTCAGAATTGATTGCTTCCCAGCAGTTATCAAGAAAGAAAAAATGGATTTGGCTGATCTATGCTCCTTCTTTTAAAGCTGTGGAGAGACTGGAGATGGCAGAGAAAGCAGCACAGGTGGTTCTTCCACTGCTGGTGACAGATGCACTTTCTTACCTCAGTGAATGTCTGTGGCTCTCACAGGCATGAATATTTCCCATAGAATAGGATACCTTTGTACAAAGGATCTGGTCCTCAAAAATGTCTACTGGGCTACTAAAGGCAATAGTCTAATGTGTTTATACCATGTGATGGTACAAGTGACAAAAATAAATCAAAGCTTGCCCTGAAGGTAGGCACTGAAATCCAAACCATTCAAAGCCAAATGTAGGCAGGACTGTTACACCAGAGATTACTTCTAAGCACAAGACATAGCATGGATTATGAAACCATTAAAAGGCTTTCAAAAGAAAACCATCATAATTCTTAGCCTGCCTATATGACAATCCTTTTCAGTGAAGAAAACCAACCTTCAATAACCACATATCACTTCTTCCCATCCCACACTCTTGGTTTTGGGAAAAAGGCAGAGGGTTCCTCCTTCCATTATTACCCTCTCTCACCTCAGTCTGGGCCATTTTAGGAGTTACAGCTATAGATCCATGCTGTTTTCCCATCTCATCCTCTTTGCCGAGGGCCAAACTGGCGGAGGAAGAAGTTAAACACAGACACCCTGAGCACATACACAGATGTGTGGACACATTTCTTGGGGTAGGATCTGGTTTTGGAGTAAGAGGGAGGAAAGAAGTCTTCATAAGTATCCCATGGTATCCGAAAGTTTTATGTTTAGAACATAAATATAGGACACATAAATATAGAAACACTCCTGAGCAAACAAGCACCACTTTCAAGTCTTCACACAGTCCATGTAGTTCTTCATTGCATGCTACTATTTCAAATTAAAAAAAAATCTTCTGATCGTCATTTGAAAGTATATGTCCCCCTTGCTCCACTCTCAAACAAAAGACGAATCAAACACTGAAAACTTGGATATTTTCCCCACTGCATGTTTATGCACACAGTGTTTTTGGAAAATCACTGAAGATTCACAGATTCCTGACTAATAAATATTTACAAATTAATTCCAATTAACTGGCTGTATTTGGACAAGGATTCATATCAGAAAGTATATTGTCATGTATGTGGATAAGGGGAAACTTTATGTCAATAGGACCACTCTCAGAATTCTCTCCATAGGCATTCACAAAACAGAATTTCCAGGCAAATATGTTAAAATACTGTCTAGTAATAGCTTTCTTGAATAGATAAGAGAGTGAGCAGAGCTGAAAGCTTGAACCTGCTGTTCACCCAGTGGGTATATGCTTAAAATTGAGGCTGTCCTGTCTGTTGGAAGATCTGAGTATGTTACTTTTAAGGATACAGCATTATTTAGTTAGTCCAGGCAAAGAGGGAGGCTCAGCAAACTCACTATACTTATGAAAAGCAAGGATTCGTTCAGCTGAGTGGGGTTGGAGGCTGTTTTCATTTCGCTCAGACACATATCTCCCTCTGCATATAATACCAGTCTGTAAATTCTCCTCTAGCTACCCAAGAGCAAATGATTGTCGGTGGCTTGATAAAGTAATGGGAGATAAAAAGCACCCCTACCTTCCAGGCTGAGCTCCTGAAAGACTTAAGGGCAGTTGGAGGAAAACACTAAACAAACTACAAGCTTTTCTGACCCCAGACCCTCAAGATCAAAGAAGTTACACCTGAGTAAAAGGCAGAAATTGGGCTCCTTCTTATAGTGTGTGCAAGACAATTAGAAGAAATAATTTTCTATGCTCTTACATGAAATCCATGCTTGGTCTGACCTCTAATTTGAAATAATTCATTTTAATGACTTAAATTTCACTGCTAATAAGAGCAGCCCAATCAAACCACAGGCAAAGTGTGTGAAATTATTTACAGATTTTGTCTGAAAAGGTCAAGGTCTTAAACAAAGAAAAGTGGCTTTTCCTACCAGAGTGCTTGCCCCTCACTGTGTAAAACTAATAGACTGCTATGAAAAATCATACCTGTCTTTTGTGCCCCAACTATCTTGTTTACTGAACACACACACACAGAGACACACACATTCCCAGTCAGCTGTTGCCAAAATGAACAAGACATGGCTGAGAGAGGACCCCACTGCCAGACAGTTAAAATGAATGGAGTTCTTTCCACTGAAGTTAATGAAGCTATGACAATTTAAAATAACTGTGAGCCTACCCCAATTATCTGTTAACTTGCCTGCACAAGGACTCAGGAATGTTAAGCAGAATTAACTAAACTGCCAACAAAAGAGGAGAGAGTGAGGCATGTTGAACTCTGCATGGGTTTATTTGGCTCCTCAGTTGAGCGTCTCACAGGTTTGCGTATTTTTCTTTGGCAGATAACTTTACTTGGCTCTGCAGGACCCCCTCCTGCACACAAACTCCTAGCAGGTAGAGCAGCTCTCCATTTGGGATGTATATTCTTACTTAGCATCTCACCTTTGGCCAACTATTTTCCTGTTTTCATGGCTTTCCTCATACACTCTCTTCTATCACCCTTGTTAAACTCTCACACAAGCAGTATTTCCAGTGACATGTCAGCCTGATGAGACCCCCTCAGCATATGCAAAGAAAACCCTGGAGGTGCACAGTAGACTTGCTCCTGCTGGCTTATCAGGTGACACATTTTATGTGTGATACTCTTCCAGAGGAATGTGATCTGCAGCTTTTAAAGGCACATCCCACTGGGGATCTCTTCTCCAGAAATCATCTCAGAAATGTATCTGGGATTATCAAGTATTTGAGA
>VYXD01002337.1:398841-428696 GCA_013397195.1 Hylia prasina
TTTAATTTTTATTTTTTATTTAAGTGGCATTGCCTGGGATATTGAGGGAGATAATAAGCTTTACTCTTCAAGACTGCAATGCTGATATGAATTTGCTAAGTGTCTGATCTAGAAAATTATTAATACAAATTCCAAAGATGCCATTTATAAACCTGATGGAGGAGATGAAAACACAACTGCACAAATACAGGGATAACAGATGAACTGTCCTGGCTTGGTAGCTCTTACAGTACTGCAGCTCATACCCTGCTGGGTCAGAGCATGAGTGGCACCCATACACACACCCCTTTCTGCATCCCTCTCTTTGAAAATACCCTGAGCTCTCTATGTAAGGGATGGGAAAGCCGCTCCTTGAAGCTGAGACTGAACCACATAAGCACTTTAATGTCACTCAAAATTGTGAAAGCATTTCCCTAGAGCTCTGACTATGCTCTGCTCTCCCAGCTAGCAGTAGTCATCTTTGAGTGATACTCAATAGGATTCCCTGTGCCAAAGTGTCCCTGCATGGGATGAGAGATGGAATTAATACATTTTAGTATTAGACACGAGAAGGCAACAAAGTCTGAAATACAGTGTTTTACTTCTGCAGAGTGAAAACTGATGAGTTGTGAGGAACTGTCGTAAGGGGAGTAAATGAAGCTAGGAAATCATCCATACTGTTGAAGTGTTTAGCCTAACACACCATTCAGACCAAAGGAAATTAACTGCTTCATGACTCCTCAAATCTGCTTAGTGATTCATGTTCTTGTTGGAGAAATAAAAGATAGACTTCCATCCCACTTTGCAATGTCCCCAGGGCTTACCGGCTTTGCCATTTTTACCACATTTTAGTTTAAAACTACAAATTTCAGATCTTAGCAAGGCTTTTCTTTCCTGCCGTGCCTCAACACTAACTTTGGTATTTACCAGATCCCATCTCATGAATAACATCACTGTCAAACTATCCTGGGTTTTTAACTATATTCATAACTTGAATGGGGAGACACAAGATGAAGATACCATATTTGAGACAAGAAAATGTAACTCCTACAAATGACTACTTTAATCTTCCAAACACTTTAAAAAAACATTCAGTACATTCAGTAGGCATGTTTTGATTCTTTGTAGGAACTGAACCAGAACACATGTAAAATGTCTAACAGAAAGGCTTTACTTCAGGACATGGAACTTGTCAGCCCAGGAGCCAATTTTGCCTGGTTTCAGATGTGTGAGGATGTGACACAGGCTGGTTTGTGTGTGTGTGTGTGACCGAGACTGCTGGAAAAAATGGAATTTATACATTGAGAGAATCTCTCTGCAGCTGACCCTGGTGAAGGGCGTCAGCTTTGTACCCTCCCAATGTTGCATGCAAACAAAATCAAGTCTTGGCTTTCACTGTTTTCCTGCAAAAAGCTCAATGATTTAGCAAGTCATTAAATTTTAAGCAAATGCACTTCCATTTCAAAGATATATTTTATACATACATACATATATATATACACACACATATATAGACAACTATACATCTTCAGACTTGGCCATACCACTCTCATACATGCATCAAGCTGCAGACCCTATAAGTAAGATGAGAGCCCTGTAAAGTATTTATTTATAACATCAGGAGCAAGCCAGCAGAGTACTGCACTACAAAGCAGCTTCCATTGTGTGCTGTATAACTCCTCGTGTTCAAAAGCTCCTGAAGGTTTAGAAACTGAATGTTTCTGTAAAGAAATATACTTGGTCATTTATACCAGCCAAGGATCTAGCCTGATGAATTTATTATCCTTTTGTGTAATGTTCTTCTGTTTCATGCTATTTGTCTCTTATGATTTGCCTATTTCTTTTATCCTCCCAATCAAAATGTCAAATACAGAATCCAGCCTAAGCATTGGACCACTGCACTGATATACAGACAGGAATCTTACAGAAACTCTGTTTGTTTCTGTTTCAAAGTAGGAACTGATCATAAATTCAGGAAGAGAAGAATGTAACCCTAACAGATGCAAAGCTGGTTTGAATTAAAAACTAAAATATTTAAAAAGTCTTTAGTCAGCATGTAATATGTTCTCAATATGCTCTGCTGTGAAAACATTCTCATCTCATTCCCCAAAAACCATGAGTTTATTGATTAACTGTGTGATTAACCACCACAACACAGAGAGTTCAAAGCTTCATGGGTCTTCATTTCACTAGTTTACTTTATCCTCTCACACCTTGCCTTTCTCAGGTTAAGGTCAGTCCATCAGTATAAACACCCAAGTAAGAAGGGTAGCTGTTTGCAGGTTTCAATGTAATTTCAACTCTAAGTATGAAAGAGAATAAAAAAATCCTAATTGCAGCTGTCAATAACAGTGTTGCAGCTACAATTCACATCATTTGCAGCTTCTGTCATTGGGAAGCACATCTGACTCACTCAGCACATAACACAGGACTGGCTATTTCTAGGCAGCTGATGTTTTAATGCTCAGACATCTACTCAGCCTTGACTTGATAGTCTAAAGTAAATATCCTTGAGCAATTGTACAAAAACACCTATGCAGTGAGCAAGTAAAAACCCCTGCTGTTTATATTTTGCAGATGCTTGGGAGAAAACACTCTACATAACACACCTCTAAACTGCTCTGATAATGGCTAAACTGCCTCCTAGAATCATGGAATCATTATGGCTGGAAAAGAACTCCTAGATAATTGAGTCCAGCTGTGAAGCCAGCGCCACCTTGTCCACCATTAAAACCATGTCCGTAAGTGCCACATCCACAACACATATAGGGATGGTGATTTCACCACTTCCCTGGGCAGCCTATTCCAATGCCTGATGACCCTTTCAGGGAAGAAAGTTTTCCTTATATTGAACCTAAACTGCCCCTGGCACAACTTGAGGCCATTTCCTGTTATCCCGTTACTTGGTGCTACTCAAATGTTTCTGTTTAAAGTAGTTTGTTAAATCTTAAGAAGGATCCCTTCTGAGAAGGTTGTTTTTGTCTGCATTACTATCTCAAAGAAAGACCTCTAATGAATAAATGAAATCCTACTGAATTCTGATGATGGATTGCAAAGCCTGACACTGGATTTTAAGGATGGAATTGATCTTCAAGAAGCAAACTGCCTGCAGTTGCTACTGAGTCACTATCTTCCCTCTTCCCCCAAAGCAATTAATTGTTAATACTTGACACAGATGAGCCTACATTTTCCATCTGAACTGCTGGCCTCTGGTTGCTAATGGATTGACTCCAAAGTTGTAAGAGCCATCTCTCAGGCCTTCTGGTATCTATTAAAAAATAGCAAAAATTCTTCTATCCAGGCAAAGATTACAAAGCAAAATAGCTAATAACCATAGCCTCCCCTGTAAACACTCAGAACATGCCAGCTGCAGAGTGCTTGGAAATCTGCAAAAAGCAATGTACAAACCAAGCTGTAATTATCCGCATGAAATTTTGGCCTGTAAGTGAAAAAGTAGATGTGGCAGAAATTAGAGTGATGAAAGCCAGTGGATACTGATCCTTGCTCTGTTTCCACAAGGTAAGTACAAAATGAAATCACTCACTGTTAAGAGGCTAGCAGCCTTCCCTTTGCAACACCCTTGCTAAAGCACATGCTAATCCAGTCAGGATCAAACCCGTCTCACACACCACACTGTAGAGGTCACGTTTCCTTTGGAACCTAGGTTCCCTCTGCTGGGAAGCCAATCACAAAGAAATCCCTGAAGGCAGTACATGTCTGGGACCAACCATCAAACACTAAAAAATAATAGCAATTAAAAAATTCAACAATGGCAAAGAGATAATTGTTAGTGAGGGCCCTATTTTTACCTTTATCATGAGTTTTCCTGCCAAGTGTCAGAGCTGGCTGCCACATGCCAGTATTCCAACTTCAGAGACAGCTGTAGTGAAACAGAAACATGCAGCAAAGGGAGAAGTGCTTGATCAGCTTGAGGCTGATCAGGCTTCTGTTCTCAGTCTAAAGCATTCACCAGCATGCTATTCAACACTTTGAAGGCACTAGGGAAGGACTCTAAGATAACTTAGGAAGGCTATCAAGATCACATAAGGGAAGGTGAAGAGTTGTAAATGTAGTGAAGAAGCCTCTCTCCTTTATATTAAATAAAAATAGACTGCATCCAGATTCCCAGAATTAGTTCTTAAGTGAAAAAAGTACCTTGCAGGAGCTGTACATAGCAAGAAGTCTCTGCTTGTGTCCTGTACAGGGTTCTTAGACACCATGGCCTTCTGTGCTTAAGTTGGCACACTGACTTAAAACCCTTTATGCTTATTGAGAGGTTTTGAGAAAACATAAAGCAAGATTCTTCTGCTACCAGGAGTGCACCTGCAGCGTCATCTGGAGCAGCAAAACCTATTTTAGTCACCTGAATCACCTCACTGGGCACTCAGTGGAGAGATGCAGAGGAAAGCACTTTTCTAGAGTTCCCCTTTGATCCTGAAGGAAAAATCTAAGATTTATTTGTCACTTGATAGCTCTTCAGCTAATGTATCTGGCTTTGGTGATGCTAAGGTTTGGTATATTCAAATCTACTCTAGGCAGTTTTCAAATTTTTAAGGCATGCTGAAATCAGTCCCAAGGCTATACTGATGGAATGAGACCTGCATTAAAAAAGCTGGTTTATTTTAAGAAAGTGAGAAGAGAGTCAAGAGGTTCTAACTCAAGTATTTGCACAGCATTGGCAGAAGAAAGGATTTGTTTGTTGTTTTCAGTCACACTGATGTTGTATTCTGCCTGTTTCAGAGACTTGTGCTAAGAACCCACAAATTAGCATCCACAACAAACTCTCAAGAAGTTAACAGGGAAAGGACAAATCCTATTTTACTAACAGGTGCTTTTCAGCGATACTCTACTTTGCAGAAATAATTAAAAAATGCTTTTGCTTAATCCCTAGAAGGCAGACCTTAACTGTGTAATCTAAAGAAACAATCAAAGCGAAATTAAACAAAATTAGCCATATGCGCCTGGAGCACAGTTCACTCAGGATTTAGATGACCTAAATCACAAATGGATTAGTTTTCCCTCTAGTTGTGAGAAAGATTTAAACTTTTACTGACCTTTTGTGGTTAATTCAGATATTTCTCTCAAATTTTCCCCACAGTCTGCTTAGTCAGTGAGATAACAACTCCTCCTTCTGAACAAAACAAAACTTCCGTCCTAGGAAAACTGTGGCATAATAACCATGGATATACTGTGGTGTGTAAAACTGGCAGGAAGGTATATTTTTCTAACTAATGACACATCTTCATGGGACCCTCTCTTCAAACTTGCCACTCCACTTATTAATCAAAGGCTTTATCCAGGACTACTCCTTTTGGTTTTGCTTTAGGTTGTAACAATGCCACATGTCTGTGGGGGTGTTGGCAAAGGGTGACATAATTTGCCTTAAAACTATTAAAATGAAAACAATCACTTGCAGTTACATACTTGCCATTGCGCAAGCTTGTTTGCTTGCCTGTGCTACTGACACAGAAAACAGCCGCCACACACTATTGCTCACGTTAGCTTTATGAAAAATAATGAGAAGCTTTAAGATAGACAAAATCCCTCCTCTATCTTCACATTGTTCACTCTGCAAACACAGCCATGCTGCTTCTCTGGTGGAGGAGGATCCCTCCTTGAATGTTTACCAGAGTCCTTTCTGCAATGCCTTTGAGATTTCAAAGGGAAAATATTAAGTTGCTTCTTGGCAAACAAGCACAAACCTTTGGAAAGTTCCTGAAGTACAAACAAACACTCATCATCATATTGTCTGGGGCAGACAAGTTGCTCTGCACATTCTGACAACGCTAAAGTGAAACTGTAAAGAAAGCTTAGACTTTATGCTTCAAATTACTGTCACAGCACCAAGGACGCTCGTTTCAAATTTAGCCTGCACTTTGCATTATAATGTGCAAAATCCTTTCTTAACACAGCACAATCAGAGAAATGGAGAGGAGTTTCAAGGTGTAATTAAGTGAGCATTGGAGGAAGGGCTGTGCTCTGCAAACAGCTGGCATAGAGTCTCCCAAGTGACCCCCTGCAAGCCTGACCTTTGGCTTCCCAAGCAGCAGCTCATTTGGAGAGCCAGCCACAATGCTGCTGCTCCCAGGTGCTCCCTTTCCCTACTTACAGCTCAATGGTGTTGGCAGGGATGTCCCAGGGAACCTGGACCACTTGGCTTTCCTGACAGATGAAGACCCTGCCCAGGCAGTGACAGGCAGGGTGCTGGCATCCCAGGCAGCCCGCCAGAAACAGCAGCAAGCAGGACAGGACTGGAGACATCTCTGCCTTCACATCCGTGCCCGTCTCCTTTATCTGAAAGGCAAGAACACAGAGACCTCCCAGGCCGACTCCCTGGATGGAAGATCCGCCCCAAAAGCTGGGACAAACCATGTGGCTCTTCGGGGATGACTTCTCAGCAAGTTTCACTTCATGACCCCAGATTCCTTATGGTGTTGGAGTGGGGATAGAGATGAGCAATGCTGATTTTTCATGACACAAGTATTTTGTATTTCAAGTGGTGTTGAAATCAGGGGGCCCAGCTGTACTAACCAGGGCTCTTTTAATATGCTGGGAAAAGGTTCTTCCTTCTCAGCTATACTATTTTTCATGTTTTGCTTGGTGAGGCCAAGGGACAACAAAGCATTTTTACTTTCTACAGCCCAGACCCTTTTTGTCCCTGAAGGAGAAGCACTGTACTTATGGTACTATTTATGCTCCCATACATGGATCCAAGGGCCCCTGCTTTTGTATTGCTCCTAGGAAAATGTAAGATGCTACTATTTTACATAGTCTACTTCATGGGGTAAAACCTCTACAGATCTGAAGCCAGAGCTAAATAAGGCCTTTTTTTTGTGATTATTTTTCATGCAGTTGCTGATTCATCTCCTTTTTTCTTTGGCACATTTATTGAAACTCAAACAGAAGAAAACTCTGCAATCCAAATTGTCCCAGTGGGGTGGTGAACTGATTTCATCAACTGGAACAGGAATCCCAGAAATATTGCCAAATGACTATTTGTGACACAACAGGAGGAAAACAGCTTCAAGAATATAATCAGAAGGCTTGGATGCTGAATCTTGTCTTTGAGGTCCTATTTGTTTAGTTTATTCTTTCGACTGAGCTAAAATACCTCACTACAAATATTAATCCTTGAGGAAGGGGCCCTATGAACTCTTTGCTGTCACTGAGTCAAGCTGCACCAGGCCATCACCTGGAACCAGGGCTTCTCTACAAGACACCTGAAATGAGCATTTTGTCATAAAAGTGCTTGCGGGTTTTTTTTGTTTGTTTGTTTTGATTAATTTGTTTTTGTTTTTTAGTGTTTTGGTTGTTTTTCTTTTAAACTCTACATAGTTGTTTCAGACACACAGAGCTTATGTTTCATGCATTTTAAATAAGTGAGGGAGCCATGGGTAATTCTACTGAACCTGACTCATGTGTAATCCTTCCCATTGCTTGGAAGGATTTCTTAATCTTTTTAAAGCTGCTGTTAGCTTTTTTTTTTTTTTTAATATTTTTCTTTCATAATCAAAAAGCATTACCAAATGAAATGAGACAAAAGATAGCATCTTTTCTCTTAGTTGTGTTGACCAGAAGTTTCCTTCATTCTCACTTTTAAAACAAGCCTCATAATATGGATGTTTCTTAAGGGAAATAATTAAGATTTTTAAAATAATTACAATAATTCCTAACTTAAGAGATATTCCAGTTGTACCAAATATTTATTTTTTCCCCAGTCACTTAAGCCTACTCAAGATAAGAATTTCTATTCACATAGAAATAAAAGGAAAAATCATGTCAATCTTTTTCTAACAGTGGTAGAATTATAATGAGTTGTAAGAGTATCCTTTTAGTTATATGTGTAAAAAAGAGTCCATTTTTCTAAGTTTCATGAAAACAACTGTGACTGCTAGAAAAAAAGATTTTTTCAAACCTTAGTGACTTTCTCCTTATCTCTCTCTCTTCCCTTCCCTTTGAAAGATCTTCAACCTACAAGGTCTTCTGAAATGAGTAAAACCTTCAGTCACCTTCATTCTCAATGGGATGAAGGCTGCAGAAATGCACCCTATGATCAAACAAATTCCTATTTAGTTAAATTTTTGCTGTAGCCCACTGAAAGTTGGAATAATGACACACTTTAGGATTTAAATAAATGCCAGGAAGACAAATCATTTGAAGCTTTTGGGGTTTTGTCTTTTCAATAACGTCTTGAATTCCTACAGTCACATACTAAAAGCAGGCTGAAAAAATCTCCAAAATACAAAATGTGACGTTTGAAGAATATAAAGGGCGCAAGAATATTTGGATACAGAGGAATTTAAGCCATATCTCTTAATACTGAAATATATCAGTATAAATGGTTGTGTTATATTGATGAAATGGATAGTAATATTTTTGACATAGTTGAAAAAGTGGTAACATTCTCTGAATGTCAAAATAATTTTCACTGATATGAGGACATCGCAATTTGATTAACTTTGGCTTTCATATACCAAACCACAAAAATTATTTCAGATGATAGCTATAATTCTTCTATGTGCTAAAAGTCAGGAGATCAAAAAAATCACAATATTACAAGGCATTTTTCCAATTATTAATGGAAACCAAAACTATAATAAGTATGTTTTATTTTAATACAACTAGTAAAACAGATATTTGAAAACATTGGGTCAGGCTCAGTAGCAAATCATGAACATAATGAACAAAAAATTGGAGGGAGGCTGTCTCTTTTCCATTTTTGTCTGGTGAGGCCATTTTATCACTACAGTATACATTGCTCCACTTTCTCTTACATCAGTTAAGAATGAGATGACAATTACTAAATAATATAAACCCCTTACCCAGACTGCAAGCTTCTTTTGTAATACTGCGGAGATAAGACTTTGATGGAAATATGAAGTATCTGTACATTCAGTAAAATCAGGCTAGTATGCTAAACAGAACTGACATTTCATTCATATTGGAACAAGCATGAAATCAGGACCACACTAAAACTCCCCGAGGATATATGAAGATTCAGAAGGATCTCTGTGTTGTTTTAAACATACAGTCAAAGTTCTTAAAGAATAGATTCTAGTGTCTATTAATGTTTTGAACTGGGAAACTCAGTATTTCAGCACATGACTGTCAAATGGCACACAGTAACATCAGCACAGTCCCTTGCATAGATTAATCAGCTGGTGATCCACTGTGCTCCCAGTTCAGGAGCACAGTTATGTCCTCTTGGGAAGAAAACTCTTGTAAAAGAGGGGGAGAAAATATCTTCCTGGTATATTTTTGAGGAATTTTCACTCCAAAGTCATTCCGGAGTGTCAGTTTGGAGCTACGACCATGCCTGAAAAGTCACAGGACCTGTTGCAGGGGATCACCCTCAGAGCATCCTGTGCTAGGAGCAAGAATGAGCTGTCATTGATATTCATGCTGTTGAATGTGTAAATGAAGAGATGATGGTGCTTTCAGATATTTATAAGAGCCTTATTTTTGCATCCATTTGGAGGAGAACTATGCTCCAGCTGGCAAATTGGTCTTGAGAGTGTAAACTGTTTTCCTGAGTAAGAAAACAGAAATTTCCCCAAATTGAAGCACTGTAGCAACAGAGATGCAATTAAGTGAATTATGACAGATCTTCAATGATGATGTTACAGATTATGAAATTAGATGGTGTCTGGGACAAACAGTTAATTCAAGGTTATACAGTCAACAGGGGATCCTTTTTAAGATGGTGGTAAGTGAGTCTGCTTGATAGGACTGCCTCTAAAATTAGCTCTGGTTGAATTTTGCAAGCACTGAGCCAGAGGAACCGAGAGGATCTGCAGACTCCATCCTCTGACCAAGCAGCAGTGCCTGTCCTGGGCCATGCTGTCACCTGGGAAATAAAATGAGCCATCCCAACTCTCTCTGTCTTGCCCTCAATAAACTTGTTTCAAAGACAGCTCTGAGCCCTTTCATCACAGTGTAGATGTGGCCAGGTCAGCACCTAAATCCAGCTGTTGAATGTGTGGGAGCAGCTCTTTTCCTTAAGGCAGGAAGGTCACCAGGTGCTGGAGTGCATCAACCTACAGGCGAGCAAGGTCACAGCAGCATCTGCTTGTGTTTCTCTCCTCTGAAACACAGCATGACAGCTAATTAAGTAAATACTGTTTCTACTGATGTTTCCCAGCTCAGAACAGTGTTTAATTAATGAATGCCTTTTTATCAGTGGCTTTGCTTAAAAATAAGCATCTTGCAGAGTGGGTATTTCTTTTTTGATGATTTCCAGCACATAGTTTCTCCCTGTGGCTTTACAAGCAGCAATAGCCGTTATTATCCTGACTGCCATGCTATGAAAAGAAAAAGGTGTTTTCTATGCAGAAAAGCTGACAATGTGTCAGGAAATTAGAGGAAATTACTAAAAAGGGCTTTGACACATCCCTGATTTACCTTTTGTGAATGACCAACATGGGCGTTCAAACAGCAGATCATTGAGGCAAAGAGATCATTGACCTGATAAAAATATGTTTTAGGCATTTTCCAGGAATAGCCATTCTGAACAGAATATTTTTAGCTCCACCTTTTTCTGTGAATGGGGACTATTTTTAAATGCACTTGAATGGACGGACTTTATCTGTGCCCCCGGTGTCGAGAACGTAAAACAATAAAGTAGCCTAATAAAAGCAGTTTTATTGCTCTCTCCCTTCCTTTAGCCATCTGCTCGCGTGAAACCAAAACGGAGTGAAGCTGAGACACTAAACCAGCCACCAGAGGGAGTGCCTTGACTCAGGAACAGAACACATACGTGTAAGGGAAGGATTAGAAATCGCAAGAAATTATGCTCATGATGATTTCCTGCGATTCTCTGACTCTTGACTTCACAACTTGGCTGTAATGACTTGCTCCCTTATTAAACTGCACCTCTGCAGAAACCACAGCTGCACATCACGTGGAGCTGTGTCCAATGCAGCAATAGGCAGCTGCACTGTGACTCTTACTTCCCTCCTCCTTGAAGGCGAATTACAGTCTTGTGTAAACAGTCCTACCTATCTATTTAGCTCAGGAAGGACATTGCCCAGCATAGAAGGGTCTCAGACACTTCTAATGCTTCTGCTGACACTTCTCAGCAGCGAGCCTGTGCTTGTGCTATGGACTGAGGGAACCAGGGGTTTTGACTTTCTTTTTTCACTCTGCCATAAAAGTATTGGGGCGGAGTGTTGGCCCCAATACTTTTATGGCTTTGATGGCTAACAAGGTCCCACTCAGCCCTTTATCTGTGTGATTTTTCTGAGGCAATCTGAGGATATAAGCACCTCATGTATTTTCAGACCATAGGAGGCATCTGCAAGAGACTAGAGTGAAGTTAGAGAACAATCTTTGTCACTCCATCTAGTGCTGCTCCTTGGGTTCAGGTCTGTTCATCCCCAGTTGATAATAAAAGACACAGCCCATCTGTTAGGTTTCTATTGCATGTCTGTAGAATCACAGTTATGGAAGTACTTTTTCTTTGCACTGTCCATGAGTGGGTTTCACTAGACCAAAATAATGTACAAGAAACACCAAAGCCTGCCTAGAATCATACTTTGCATCATATATTCACCTCTGGCGCCTTTCCCAGATGGCAAAATGTACCTGAAGGTCAGAGCTGTGAGGCAAGAGAAACCTTGCTTGACTGTGGAGTCAAGAAGCCGTGCCCACAGACATGAATAACCATGCACTGCTCACGTCAGCACCAGGGGAAACCCATGGAATCCAACAGGGACAAACACAAAGCCCCAGACCTGTGGAGGACAAACTCCCTGCAGCAATGCAGGCTGGGCACTGCCTGTTCAGGGAGCAGATCTGCTGGTAAATTGAGAGATGTGATTATTCCCCTTTACTCAGGACTTTTGGACCAAATGGACAGCACTGCATCCATTCTGGGATGCCCAGTAGAAGGCAAACACCATTTAACTGAGGGAGGGCAGGGAAGAACCAAGATGGTCAGGGTAGCAGCACTTGCCCTATGAGCTGAAGCTGTGAGAATAAGGTTTGTTCAGCCTAGGGAAGGAATGGCCTGTGGGCACCTAAAAGTAGCCCCCAGTACCTATGAAGGGGTGGCCTGTGGACACATAAAAGCAGTCCCCAGGACTGCTACAGGATGGACGCAGGCTCATTGCAGAGGTGAAGGGTGGGAGAGCAAAAAATAACAGACTTGGGTTGAAATAAGTGGTATTGAGTCAATACAAAGATATAATTTTTCACCTTGAGGACAGTGAAGCAGTGGCACAGGCTGCTGGAGAGGTTGTAGTCTCCATTCATAGAAGCTTGAAAGACCAGGCTAAAAAAGTCCCTGAGTTTTACCTCACATTGAGCAACATGTAGGACCTCCCCAGGTCCCTCTTTTGCCTGAATTCTTTTGTGATTCTACTTACGGCTCAGGGAGAAAAAAAAATCTCCACAGGATATTTAAAATATAGACTGACTATTCATGCTTTTCCTACACTGCCAAATCTACACTGCCACTTGTTTTTAGCATGGTTACAGTATACTGCTCAGCTGTTAGTCTTTAATCCCTAAAGAAAGGAGATATGTTCGCCAGCATGCATAAAATAGGCTGGCAATCCTTTCTGTCCGCCATTTCAAAGTTCACAAACCTGCCATTCAGGACAGTGTAGTGACAAACCTGAAGTTCTTACTCATTAGAATTCAAGAGGTTATTAATTTTTTCAAGTACAATTTATTATCATATAAAATGAATTAAAGAAACTTTAATGATGCCTCCACAACATGCCATAATTATCATCTCATATTAAAGAAAGAGAGCTGCCTAGCAGAGCATACATGAGAAGTTTCAAAGATTGAACTATGGAGATATCTGTAAAGAGAAAATTTGTTTAATTCCTCTCTTACTTAAAATTGGCTCACAGACAGTGCTAACAACCTGGTGTTTGGCCATTTGGAAACCAAATTTCCTTAAGTTCACTCAGGTTGGGTGAGCATTTCCAGCATTAAAATACATTAAAAAGGTCTGAAATGGAAATATTTTTACAATATACCTATCTTCTACTTTTTTGACCTCATGTGGCCTAAGAGAAACCATCTCTGCGTGAGAAAAGGAAGAACTCAGCTGTGATTGATACATGAAAGACACCAAATATCCTTCTGGGAAATTAATTTCATTCTGACACGTAATAAAAAAGAAAAAAAAAAGAGGCAAGAGTGAAAAATTAACATTTGTTAAGGCCTCTAAAGAAGATGCAGATGACTAACTAATCCCTATAGCAGATTGAAGAAGAAGGAGAAAAGGAAAAAAGAAACATTGTGCAAGTAGAGTAGGTTATTAACATTGATAGAAGGAGGTTTAAAAAGTGACTCAATTACTTTGTAGGAGTTACAGTGTTTTGTATAGTTTTACCTTCATGACAGGTAGCTAAATAAGCTGCCTCAGGTGACAATTAGGAGCCAAAGAGTCACAGAGTCTTATTTTAGCACTAAACAGTGAGAATGAATATTGCACATTTGTTTTAAAGCATCCTTGAAGGTCATCCAAGGCTTTTCCTACCTTTGCTGGAGTTTTTACAGCAAAGGAAAAAAGTATATTACTTCATTTAGTGGCTGATGTGGAAAGACATTAAAACCTAAATATTGTTCCAATCTCTGGCAGCCATTTTTGTCTTCTTGTTTTCCAGGAGCTTCCTGCAGGGACTCCTCAGCTGCTGCTGAACATTACTATTTTCCACAAAAATATCTCCTGGCATTAATAGGATTATTTATGGAGCAAGGTTCTGCCAAACATGGCTAAAAAATTCAGGATCTGCCCCTTAGCATATAAAATAATGAAAAGTGACACAGGCACTTAAAAGCAGGCAAATGAGCATTGAAAGGAAAGCAGGGCATGTCTAAGTCTTTACCCAGCTGTAGCCCTGGAAAAAATGAAAAAGAACAGCTCCAAGTTGCTTCAGAAAGCTCAAATTAATGCTGTAAGCCTGTCCAGTGATATATTCATCCTTGGAATAGTTGTCCTTTGACACTTTTTCTGTCAGGAAGCAGGTTACTGCATGGAAGGTGACAAAGAGGAGCCTCTGATCCTTGATCTACCTGCAATTGCTCTCAATGCAGGGAGGGCAGGTCAGGCACAGCCCTCTGCAAGAGGAGAAGAGTAAGGTCCTGACATTGCTCTTAAGGCATTGAATGGAACGGCGGGTAGGCTAATGAGATTCTGCAGATGATGAAAAAGAAGCTTGTCCATCTCTCTGAGTTGCTTTATAGTCCTCATCACCATGTTATCAAAGTGCTCCGTGGCTCTAATGCCCATTTTTGTCCCCACTTTTGTAGCAAAGAAAGACCTCCAGTATAATTTTACAGATTATGTCAGGGAAACTAATGGCACATCTAGTGCCTGGTGATGGGTAGATCCCCTGGGGTGCAGCCAGGGACCCCAGGAGAGGTGCAGATTTGTACACAACAAGTATAACCTCACAGGGATGTGCCCAAACCAGGAAGCCGTGCTTTGGGTTCCTGAGCTGCAAACACACACACGGGACTTCTGACCTCCTCCTGGCCCACCTGCAGCCACTTTTGGCTTCTGCACTGTGCTTCTCTGCACATCCAGGTGTGACCTGCAATGCAGAAACATCCTGCTGTCTGCAGGGATTCCCTGGCATCCACCACAGGAAGCTGGGGAAGGACAAAGATGCACTGTGGTTCCTCCTCACATCCCAGCCAAGACTTCAAATTTCACTTGTCTCTGAAATCCCATCCCACTTGACATTTCCATAGGATTTACTTGCTCTTCAAAGGATTCCAACAAACTTTATAAGCCACAGTTGAAGTCCTAACAGATGTATAGCTACCCCCCAAATTGAAATCTGGCCAGTATTCTAAAGACTGACCTGTGTAGGAAAAGCAAGTGCTAACAGATTTGTGTTAGCCTGCCCACCCTGACAGATTGCATGTCTTTCACTCAGAAGGGCTCCTGTGGCTGCTACCACCCTTGTGACAATGCTGGGATATACATCACTATATGGGTTAGAGAAGAAAAGTTTTAGATATTGAAAAGACATTTAAATCTGTTGAATTCTGTAAGCTAAAAGCAGAAAGAAAACACATAATCCACCACATATTTCACTTTTCTGACCTCAATATATTTCTTTTTTTCTTATCTCTACTACAATTTTTCTTACCCTTTCACTCACATGACATGGTTTAGCATGATATAATTTATCAACAATTGACACATCCTGTTGTATGAGATGAAAAAACCAAATACTTTTGAGACTAAGCTGACCATAGTTTAGGCATAACAACCCAAACCAAACTTCAAGTCTGTTTTACCTTTCATGGCCACCTTTTTTTGGTGGTTTTAAGATGGACCACGAAGGTGAAACACATTCTGTTAAACACTGTCAAATGAAGTAATGAAGACCAGACCTTGACTAATTTTGGCTTGTCCAGATGAAGTTCAAAGTGCTTGGAGACCCAAAAGCTCTCAGGTGAGGTTTTTGTACTATCTCTTAGAAAGTGATACGGTTCTATTTTACAAGCCTGTTCTGCATGTGCTCCAAGCTGAACAAAAGTCTCATTAGGGCTCATTAGCTCATGCTCAGTGCTAACCAGTGTTTCTCCTGATATAACTCCTGACTGGCTTGGCCTGTGTGTAAAGTGACGTGGCCTTTGCTTGCAGAGTAACATGTGGTTAGCCCTTGGAGGCTGCAGTCACCCTTGGGGACATTAATGTTGTTTGTCCAGATACAAAGCAAGAGAATATTGTACACCCTCCCAAACCACAGCAGCTCTGGGAAGGCGAAAGAAGGCATCTTGGCCACATACCCATGCCCTCTTTGGAATGCAGGAAGGCTGAAAATTCCATTACAGATTCCCAGCTGTATTATCTGTTAAGCCTGGGCTTGCAGTGGTGCTTGTCCTTGGGAGCCTGCTGTGCTTGCTTGCTGCCATGCAGGAGCAGAGGAGTTTGTATGCCTGGGGGATGTGGGGCTGCTCTTGGGGCCAGTTTAACTGTCCATCCCTTCCATGCATGGCAGTGTAAACATAAATGTCAGGGAAGATTAATTTCCAAACTCTATTAACATTCACCAAACTCTCAAGGTTTTCTGTTTGTGCTAGCTCCCACAGCATCATCATGTAAAATCCATGAAGCAAGCCTGATTCCAACGGTGGATCCATTGAGTAAATGTCGACATGGTATTTATACCCGCTGAAAATGAGTGTGACAATAAAAGAAATGAAAAAATGCCAACAGGATACAGCTCACAGTACAGAATGTGAAGGGAAGAAGGAGCCAGGCCATACTGTCCTTGACTTCAGTGCAGCTATGCCATATCACCACTGCTGAAGGTTTGGACTGCAGCAGCCTGGATAAACAGCTGGCCTCTGTAACAGAGCAGCAGCAGAGAGACATCAAAAAGGTCATAAATCTTGGAGAATGGTGCTAGGGATGTGCTGCTGGGCCCAAATATAATCAGCTTTTATGGAGAGCTTTCCATCGTTTGCTCTTAAGGCCTAATTGCAAGACATTATCTGGCCAAACAGAGTATGAAGTAGCAGGTAATAATGATTGCCTGCAGGAACTTCAGATAGTGCAGCACACAAGATGAGGAGCTATTCTTACCTCACTTATTACCCAGAAGCTGATTCAAGGAGTAGTTACAGTTGTGCCATTAAGCCACTGGTCACCCTCATACATCTCAATTCAAATTCATTATAGGAGTGATTTTACAAATGCTAGCAGTGACACTGAACTGTGGGAAGAGGGCTGAATTTTGAATGAGGTATAAAATTACTTACAAAGACTCTCTTTAACAAAAAATTCGAAGAAATTAAAATATTTAGCCTCTGCATGTTGTTATGCAACCTTGCCATCCTGGCATTAACAGTATACACACTTATGCATAAAGAAAAAAAGAATGACTAACAGTCAAGGTACACAAATCAAGGTACAAAAACTACATAAGTCTATAAAGCTTTTGGGGAAACAGAAACCCAGACGAAATATGCCCTTCAGATAGGATATTTGTTCAAATCTAAAGCTACCTCAGTGACAGAACACCAGAAAGTCATCCAGCTTCTGGGCTTAGAAAACTTGCCAGCAGCAGGAAAAAGTTCCCAAGGCTGATCATGGCCAATATTCACACTTTCACATCCTACCACAAACTCTGGCTTTCATCACTGACAAACCACAGCTGTTGTAAAGAGCATTCTCTGATGTGAGTAGGAGAAGGTGACATTTCTGCCATGTATGGAGGTGACATCGCCCAAGCATCTGTAAATAGCTCCTGTTTCATCTCATTCCTTCTTTGTCTTCAACTGATTCAACATTTCTGACAGCAGGCCAAGGCAGAAGAGTAAATCCTATTTGATCCTACTTAGTTTCTGATCCCATGATGAGATTAGAACTCCAGAGAAATTTAAGAAAAATATTTCTCAGATGCTGAACTCTGAATCCACCCCATTCTGCAAAAAGCTTGAAACAACAGATCCCACAGTCCCAATTGTACTTGATTTCCCAGCTCGACCCTAATGCTGAAGCCAGATGCCACCTACAAAGGGAACTGACTATGGCACAGAATGGGTCAGGAGCAGGTTGGAAGCAGACAAAGGTCCAGTATTCAACTTTTCTTCCATTTATTTTTAAGTGCATCTGCCCAGGAAGAGGATGGGTAGAGGTTTGTAGAGAAAGATTAGCTCCAGAAACATCATTAGAACAGGAAGAGGGGCACATGACTGCACTGAACCACATCCAGCTAGTGGTAATGATGTCCCTTAGGAAGCTGCTGGGTGTGACTGCTCTGTGCTGAGAGGAATCAGAGAGCCAGTGAGGGTAGATAATACAATTACACTGGTTAACTGCAGCTCCATATGACCAGTAATCTTTGCAAAAACCAATGGCAGTCACCCAGGGTGTGTAAGAGAACTCAGCTCAAGTAGCTGTGTTATTAATGACAATTTGCAAGCAGACTAACCACATAAAATATCCTCCAGTCTAAAGAATGACTGCAATATCAATCCTTAAGATAAGGTTCCAGGGAGATCTGAGAAATCACAGGCCTGTAATCATGACAATGCTGGGCAAATTAGCAGAAATTCTAATAAAGAATGAATCTATAGAGTGTGGAAAACTGCCAGAGCTGTCAAAAACTACTAAGGGAAATCCTGCCTTGCAAATCCTTGCAGAAAAGAGAGATCTATTTGTATTTCCAAAAGGTTTTTGACAAAATTCTTCACCAAAGTCAAATAGCTAAAGGGAGAAAAGGAAGAGTTCTGACTGGGTTAAAAAAAAAAAAAAGTAAAAAAATACCTAGGGTCAAAATGAAGAGGCTAAAAAAAAGCTCATCTGAAGGAATTTGGCACAAGTCTGCAAAATAGGGGTTGACATTGAAGTAAAGGGTTGGAATCAACTTTTTCACTATCTCTCTCATTCCAAGAGCCATGGGTTATCAAATGAAGCCAGGAGAGCTGGTTTTGAACACAGCAGAGAGCAGATCAGTGTAATTCGTTGTCATTGTGGGTGCAAGAGTGGACACTGATTCAAGGAAAAAAAAGTGTGATTATCTGGAAAAGATGATTTAGGGTTCTAAATGAACAAGCCACAAGAGACTTAGGAAATCACCAGAGAGGTACGAAGATGGAGGCTGAGAGAATATTAGGGAAAGATGTTACATAAATTTGCCTACTTTAGGTGTCCATTTATGAGCATTTCTGGAAACAGAATAGCAAATCCCTGGTTTGAATGTTGTCACCAGCATTAAGACTCCACAACAGCCAGTGCTGGCTTAAAGAGAATTGGCTTTCTGCAGTAGCTGAAGTAGCTGAAACCTTCTACTATGATAATAGAAATACTTAATTTATGTTAATCTCCCAAGTTTTCTCTTCAACATTTTCACTGTTTTGTGTAGAACTTATAATACTGGAATTTACAATTCTGGAAATGGGAGACACTTTCTAGCAGTGAGCTCTTGAGTCATATATCTCTACTGCTTCCAGATTCATGTAAGGACAGTGGGACTTTACTAAGAGTTGAAAGCATTGCTTGCCAAGTAAATGTCTAATTTTATGAATTTGATTTGTTTTATACATACCAAAAATCACAACTCATGCTTAAACTTGGAGAATATTCCTGGGTTAGGGGACTCCCACTAGCAAGGGATGGCTTGCCCTGTTCCGAAGAGATGCAGCAAAGTATTCCTTTTTTGCTTTTCTGTTAAACTAATCTAATTATGGGCACCTATAGCCAGCAGACCTCTAGTCTTTTGTTCCATGGAGTAATCAAAGGAGAAAAGATGTTTCTGTGATCATTGACTTCAAGTTTGCTTGCAGAAGAAGGAAGCAAGAGTGCCTGAACTAAGAGGTAGAACAACTGCAGCCCTGCCTTAAGCAGCATTACTAGCAAATTATCACAAGGACAGAAGTCAGAGTAAAATTCATCTGTGAAACACCTAATTATATGTGCTCCCTACCCTTGGTTCTCTCACAGAAGCACAGGACATTGCATAATATTTCTTTTTTCAAAGTGGTAGAGAAATTATTTTGTAAATTGTCTTTGCTTTGGAGGCTTTAAATATTCACCGTTCAGTGAAATATCCAGATAAAACACAAAGAAAGATGCTTTTTTTCCTTTTTTGGTCCTAAAAGCTATATGTGATCATGAAAAAGAAAGAGTTGTTTTTAGGAATTGCAGAATTCTCTGAAAGAAAAAGCCTTAGCAAGTAAAATGTTCAGTGGCAAATGCCTTGATTTGGAACTTCTGATGTATTTGCCTTGATTTGGAACTTCTGATGTATTTTAACTTACTGTTCTTTATCCTTTGAGAATGATTCCATGAATTTTAGTGGATTGCTAAAATAATGCATTGGTAGCAGCCTGTATAGGAAGAGTTTGTGAAGTACTTCATTTCCCTACAGACCTCAGCACTTGTCTGATGTACCCAATGATCATGACATTTGCTGTGCTTAAATAGGGACCAAGCACCATGCTAGACTGTGGACTTTTTGCACATTAACCTTAGACTTGGATTTGGCTTAGTTTAGCCTAATTTTTACTTAGTCCTTTGATTCTATGAGACATTTTGTCAATAAATGATGATGGTGTTTTGCACGTGGCTCTCCTTGCCCTGGTGTATCTAACAAACCGCATTAGCAGAACACTCTCAAGTCCACAGTCTCTGGGAAACTCTGTGAAAACAAGTTTGCAGATAAAATGTTTCCCTTCCCAAGGATGCCTCAACTTCTAGAAGACTCCCTTGGACTTGGATACATCAAGCTCTTAATAACATGTTTCTTATGCTCCCTGAAACCAAGGTGCTCAATACTTTTCTGTCTATCCTATTTATTTTGATATTTCTCTATTAAAAGAAAAAAACACACCACCAAACCAAACACCAAAAAATCATCAAACCCCAAACCATAACTGAATTTCTAATAAAATCTGTCCATTTTCAATTTTTTTCTGATTTCTCACTAGTATGGATGCTGCAAGCCCTGTCCAGCTGCAATTCCCATCTCCCAGAGGCTGCAGGATCTATCTTAGGAGGTACCACACTTATTGCATGCACAGCCTCTGGATTTTTCACCTCTCCATTTTCTGCTTATGAAAAGTGTGGAGCTAAGCAGCACACTAAGGATCAGAGCTCCATGTTGTCAGCTCCATTTTCAGGCATTTCTTAGAATTCTGTCAGCTTATGCAGTTGGTCTGAACATGAATTGAAATACAGTGTCACAGAATTGCATAGCAAGGGAATGTGATCAAAAAGAGATCACATTTGACAGAGAGCCAGAAAGAAAAGGAAAGGAATGATGGTGACAAAGAGTTAATGTTTAGACTCCTCAAAAAAATTGTGCCATCGAGGTTAGCAGTTTCTAGTGATTTTAGTGATTCTATTTAGCACTGAAAATGCTGTTTGCTGCTTCGCATTTTAGTGCTTACATAATATATAGTCTATTATTTGATAATGTATTGAAGCAGGTTGTCTTTGGCACCATCAAAGGGATCTGCTAATTCACTGCTTGACCTTCTCTGCATGCATGTAAAATGGAAAAGAAGTGGTGCAGGGCACATTGCGGCAGGTCCAAAAATGGCTCAGTGTTCAAACAGTTTGATTTGACTGAACCTTACCATCAAACTATAGTTTTGACTATGCTTGGAAAAAGTAGCAAAGAGGTGGAAAAGGACTATTTTAAAGGACTGGTGCATTCTGTTTTGTCTGACTTCTCCAGACAAGTATCATTTTGTACCCAAGGCAGTGAAAATGTCCTGACATTAGGGTCTAACTGGAAAGATTACCTAACCCCATGGAGCCAAAAGTGTCCTCTCCTGAGTGTCCAAAGGTGTTCATTCCTGAGAAGGAGGTATGCTAATAGCCAGCATACACATGGATTCTGCTTGTATATAGGAACATTTATGGAAGTATTTCAGTTTTTGAATGCTGAACACAAACAGATTGCATCCAGTTTCCCAAGAGGTTTAAAATGCTAGATAAAATGGATCTACAGAAGTCCTCAAGGTACTGGGAAAACCAGACAGAAATATCAGTCCTGGAGAACGCTTTGATTCATGCATTCCCTGTAATGGGGAAGACAGAATATGTTGCTGGAATGCTAAAAATGGAAGAAAGCTCCAAGGCTGTCCTCTGACAGGGGCTTCCCAGCAGTGCCCAGCAGACCCTGCAGTGACCAATGGGGGGATGATTTACCTGTGCCACAAAGTCCCAGTTCTTTGAACAAGAAGCAATGATTTTTAGGCACCAGCAAATACTCATTGACCAGTTTGGACTGTAAAGCCAGGGACTTGATATGCAGATACAGAAAACCCAATTAATTTATACCTATATTACTCTGCTGGGGCAAGCTCACAGAAGGGAGCATATGAAAGTTCATGTGAAGTGGCAGAGCTGTCACCTGTCCCTCACAGGTTTCACCCTAACAACCCACACTACACCTGCTGCTCTCCAGCTGTCCCAAATCAAAAGCACATTCCAATATTTCTTCTCCTTTTCGATTTCCGTTCTGTATCTAATCTTGTAGAAAAACAAGTAGAGCAATGTACTGGGAGAGGCAAGGAAAATTTAAATAACTTGTAAGTGTCTAAGTCATTGAAAGGCTTGATTAATCAGAGATGCCTGGTAGGGGCACAAGATGGAGAAGGCTTCATTGTGGCAGGGTTTTCTTGATGCTCTTTTCCCCAGGCATGACTTTTCCCCTGTGAGCCACTTTTATGTTATGGAGAAACAGTTGTGAACCACAAACACATGCTAACTGCAATTGATCAAGGACAAAATGAATAATTTACTTTCTGAAGAAGAGATCATCTATATTGCTACAGACTTTTTAGGAAAGAACTTTTTCCCTGATGTTACAGCCATCCTGTTTCAGCTGCATTTGCATGTAGCAAGAGTGCTGCTTTGTCTCTAAACTGGCACATCCCAGCAGAATTGCCCACCTTTTTTTTCCCTTCAGTGCTTCTGATCTTAAAGAACATGAATTATTCACAAAGAATTCCATACATCTTCAAAACATTTCAGTTAAATAAAAATACATACTTAATTCCCTCCACCCTTGATTATTCACAGTGAGGAATAATTATTTGAATTGTTGAAGATAATGAATCCCAGGCAGCTCTCTGTATGGCTACACCCACCCCCTGTCTTTGTCAAACCCGTTCCCAGGTCTGACAGTTTGTGCTACTTTGGCACAAAATTTTATAATTTTATAGATTGCAATGTATTTCTGTGATAGCAGTATCAAAAGTTTTTTAATAATCAAAACAAAAAAGAAAAATAACCTAGCATAAAAGGTTGAATAAGATACGAAGATTTTTGAGGAAATCAAAGAAAATATGCAAATAGCTAAACACAAACAACTTCACTGAACACAAAATACATATAAGAATAGTCAGAAGGTCAACAACTGCCATTTTTCTTGATTCTCTTTTAAATTTCGCATTTTAAGATTATATATAAACTCTACAACTACAATTGAAAAAATGCACATGCAGTGTAACTAAATTCACCATTTACTTAAAGAAACCCAACAAACCAAACAGATTTTAAAACCCTTTTCCTGTTAAAAAGGTGGACTTTTTCCAGTGGGTGGAAAAAAAGGTGTTTTTTTTTCCCAGAACGGGAAAATGATACACACACAACTCCAGGTGCCTGCCTGTCTGGCATAGACTGTTGTCTGGATGGACAGAGAGCTGCATTTTCTAGAAAGAGTAAGCATGCTGCTTGCAAAAATACTAAACACTCATGGAAATGGGAGCTTAAACGACTGTCTGTGCCCTAGAGATATCCTCCCTGTCCAGACCTAAAGTGCAAAAAAGAAGACTCTGAAGGAAGAACCATGACATCTACCTATCTGTTGAAGGAGGAGTCTGAGCTGCATTTGCAGTACCTCTGAAGTAAGGTGGTAAATAAAGAGCGACTTAGGTTTTCCAGCATAAAGACCTCTTGTTTTATGAGCCAACGTGTGGTGTGTGAAATGTGGTGAAGGCAGGCCAGGGAGATGCACAGGAAGACAGGGAAGGTGATTAGCATAGAGTGATTCAGATCATTGGTCATGCTGAATTTCTAACAAAGAGAATCTGGCACAAACATGAATGCAGGGAAAGCAAAGACTGTATACAGACCTAGTGATAGATGTTAAAAGATAAAGAATTGAAAGCCAGAAGGGAAATGTGTATTAGCCATCACATTTGGAAGAAAAAAGTAAGATAAAAAACATTGCTAAGAACAATAACAGAAACATCAGACATCTGATAGAAATGTTGCATAAGCATTATGATCTCCCCCCAAAAATAAGCCAGAAGAGACCTATCATGTACTTACACAAAAATAAGTAGCAAGAATTTTAAACTTTCTTATTTACCTGTAAATTTCAAGGTGACTCCCTACCAACCTAGTATCCCAACCAGAGAAGAGTTTGCTGAGAGCAGTGCTTTCTCTCCACAGAGGCACCTCCAAATATTACCACCCCACTTGGACCACTCAAGTGATTAGAAAAAACAGCAAAATCGCAGTTTGGGGGCAAAAAAGACCCCCAAAACACACACTGAAAAGAACCAAAAAACCAACACCAAAAAACCTTCACACACACAAAGAAAGAGGTTTAAGTTAAAGAAAGTTGTGAAGAGTGACAAAAGGAGAGGTGCAAGGAAAATGTGAAATAGAGCCATCTGTAATCCCCAGTGCTGCAGCTATTTCAGGAAGAAAGGGGTAAGCAGTGTATGCAGTGCAGCCCAAGGATGCAGAGGGCGTTAGTTCAGAGTCATGTCTGCAGTGAAATTCTAGGAAAAGCAAGGAGTGTATGCACAACCAAAGCCAGGCACCTGTCACTCAGCTGCTGTATTTGCAGCTGTACTATCAACTGAATATTTTGATTCCAGCTGGGCTGTGGTGCCAGATGCAATATTGTTAAACCAACAGTGAGAAGCAGCAATCTTAGGCTGAGCAAGTGTGACCAACTGCAGGTGATGGAAAATAAGTGTTCTGAGGCAAGCTGGCAGCAGCAGTCTGTGGCTAAAAGCTGCACAAAATGAAATATGATCTTGTTTAGGGTTTACACTTGTCTACAGAAGTATTGCATAAAGCAAGCAGCTTTCTGCAGAGGTGTCAATGGCTGGGGACACAGGCCAGAGCTCAGGTCTGGTCCAAATAGCTGCTCAAAACAATGGTGTTGGGGGTTAAGTTTGTTCCTTTTACTTAGAGAATTTTTCCCCATATAGTTGCTAGGAGACTAAGTATTGGGTGCTTATGGATGCTTAAAAAGACAAAGGAATGGCCCAACCGAGTTATGGGGCAGGTAAAAGGACCAGGGTGGGGGCAGCTTCCATCTCTTTTGCTCTCTGCATCGAAGGAGGACAGTGAGGCTGCTGCTTGCTGCGGGAGGAGTTCGCTGCCACCCCCGGGTCCGGTCCTGAGAAAATCTACCATCATCTGCTCGTATGCCCCGGAACTCTGAGCTGCCTCCTCCTGCCCTGCTGGAGCCGGGCCGGCCCTGCCCCACCGCCGCCGTTCTCTCCGGCACTGCCGTGCCCTGCCGGGACATCCCCGCCCTTCCAGCTGCCACCTGGGGAGCTTCTGGTCTCACCCACCAGCCCGGGATTTCTCCACCGTTCCAGCTTGGTGCTCTTGAGAGATCGGACTGCTTTGGGTTTTGTGAAACAAACTCCCTCGAGGTTTTTCTTTTTCCTGTTCTGTCCATTATCAGTGCTGTAGTTGTTGTGATTTGTTAGCATTGTTATAAATACTAGTAAAGAACTGTTGTCCCTACCCCATAACTCTGCCTGAAAGCCCCTTTAATTTCCTAAATTACAATAATTTGGAGGGAGGGGGCTTGAATTCTACATTTCCTAAGGAGGTCTTGCCCCTCCTTAGCAGATAACCTGTCTTTCAAACCAAGACAAATGGCAAAAGGAAAACTACAAAGGGACTGGTCTATATGAGGCAGGTATGGACTTTGGGCAGAAGTGGAAAGAATCCTAGCGCTCCTTAGCTAAAAATTTGAGTGAATGTCACTCAAATGAATGAGTGAATGAATGAGTGGCAAGAAAATATGGACGAGCTTAAACTTGGAGAGAGGAATTACTAGGAAAGGATGTGAATGATCCAGAGGACCAACAAGACTCTACCAGAGGACGAGGCAGTGTTCTTACTCACTTGCTGCCCAGAAGTACCTGCTGCCATCACAGGATTAAGAAACACCAGGATGTGAATGTGTGCCAAAAAGGGCTGCGTCCATGTCTTAGTTTAGAAGACAGGTATCCGCTAGGGAAAGCTGGAGTTTCCTTGGAATGGAGAATGTAAACTCCCCTCCCTCCAAATTATTATAATTTTGCAATTAAGGGCTTTCAGGCAAAGATCTGGGAATAGGAATAACAGTTCTTTTACTGGGAATACTAAAAATACTAATAGTACAAAAAGACAAGTAAACAAACAAACAGACAAAAAGCCTAGAAAACCCTGACAGAGTCAGGGACACGACCTGTCATCCTCTTGGTCAGGGTATTTGGAAGCAGTCCTCCTGGAGAAAAGAGATGTGGTTCTGTTGGAGTAGACATGATCCCGTTGAAGAAAGGGTCTAGTGATGGTGAGATGAGTCCAATCTTCCTCTGGAATCCAGTGGAAAACAGGATGCCTGGTGTTCTGAGTCTCCGTTTTTATCTAGGTAGGGACCCTGGAGCCCCCACCCAGTGGGTGGAGCATCTCACAATGGGATGATGTAAATATGTCATGTCATTGGTGAGCCTTAATGGCCTATTAGCAGAAGATATCTCCTGGAGGGAGGATGGGTGGTGAAAGAGCTAAGAAACAGTACCCCACCTAGTTTTAACAGCTGAACCATTATCAGAAAGCATCTGCCTCCCTCTTCCCAGAGTAACAAGAGATAAAGAAAAACAACATTTCCTCAACTGCTTTCAGCAGATGAAACTAGAATACACATTTTTGCTTCCATAACCCAAGACAGTCCGCAGTGCAGGAATGTTCACATCAGCAATTAAGAAAAGGCAGACAAAAGCTGGCCCCAAATTTACAAAGATTATCATGGTGACAAAAAAGATGTAGCACAGTGAGGAGGGTGGTACAACTGCTCACTGCAGAAATTTCCTGGAGGCGCCAGGGGAGGCATCAGAACCGTTCCCAGGCTGACTTACTACAGTTGTGGCACCTTTACAAACAGATTTCTTCAAAAACAGCCTGTTTACATTTACGTGCCTAGGGACCATGTGACACCTAAATTGTGCAGGAGTGCTCACTGCACATTTATCTTGCATGAAGGCAGCATCATTTTGCAGTGTATCTTACACTGGTACTAAATCCCTTTTATTATGAAAGAGGGTGTAATCTTAGTAGAATTCCAGAGATTTAAAAAGTTTTATTGTTATATTTATTGACAATACATTATAAAGTTTCTTCCAGCATTCATTGGCTTTTTGGCTGCCTCACTTATACCTTATAATTTCAGGATTTTTTTTTCTATTGTTCATTTTATGTTTTTTTCAGATTTATCTCTTTGTTGATTAAGAACCACAGGAACTGTATACCTTAGAAACAAACAAACCACAGGCCTTTCACAGAATGATTAAGGGAACCATTCATTAAATTTCAAATGCATGTGCAACCTAGTATGGAGGCATAGAAGTAAGATGGTGAAAGTACTTCAGTGACAGATTAAGAGACTACAAAACTTAAAAGCAATGATAAAAACAGGATGTGTAACCATAATCTCATAAAACCAAACATAAATAATGCTACCAGTTTGTTGCAGCATCTACAATTTCTGAAATAGGATTCAGCTCATTCTGGTGTCACTTTTGGAATAGTTCATAAACTCTCAGGTGTCTTTCAAGACACCTGGATAAATACCTTCAATTTGAATATTCATGAGCTTGCTTTGAGGGTATACATTTGGCTTTATATCACATTTTATCTTTGCACTCTACAGATTGGTTTTACCAGTTTACCAAATCTCTTTTTAAACCACAACATCAGCACAATGGAGCAGTGCTGCCTTCCTTTTGTGTGGTAGGAGGGACACCAAAGTACAGTGTGAAGCCATCAGGATTGCAGAAATCTGTTTCACTCTGCACTGACTTTCAACTCCTCCTCATGGTGTAACCTGCCATTCTCATTACCATGCAGTAACTTGTTCCTGGTAGTTGCAGCAGAAACATCTTTAAAATTCAGTTCCCAAGAGCCCAAGAGCTCTCTACCCTTGCTCAACACAGCAACCCTCTATAACTGAGCATTAGGACAATGAGGAATTCAAATATCTATGGCACAACAAAATGAAACAAATACGTATGAAAAAGAATTAAATTCTAGTGCCTTTGGAGGTGTTCTGCATGCAGACATCTGGGCTTCTGGTTCGTGGGAACTAAGGATGCCTCTGACAAAGCCATTTAATCCTATACTGTTCCTTGGAGCTCAGTGTGTCTTGTTAACCAACAAAGCAAAGGATGTAATGAATAATCCACATTATCTGTTTTAAAAAAAAAACCAACAAAAAAACCCTAAGAAAATCAAACTCCTTGACTTTCATCAACCACTATGCTTCTTTTCTGCCATGAATGCACTTATAGTTGCTTATTTGAAATTTCAATTATTACAAAAACAGGTCAGGGGGAGTGAAGGGATTACAATTAACTTCTCTTTGTGCTAATACAGTTCATAATCATTGAAGAAAAACAAGAAGGGAAACAAAAACGTAAAGGTTTTGATCCTCAAACATACCTGCTGGATACCTGGTCCACATCTGTATTGCATTTGCCAGCCCTCAATCATGGCATGTCAGAGTCTGGATAAAAATAGTTTTCCTAATCAAGCCTTGATTATCTTGATATCAAGACTATCCTTGAGTGTGTTTGCAAATATTTTTCAGGTAACCTGGAAGAAAATAAGATTATTAAAGAACCTGTGCTTGATCTGTGCGCTATTTTCTTTGACTGTTGGCTAATTCCTGCTGTGGGTGTGGAGTGATAGAATGGCCACTAGGAAAAAACACATCCTCTGTGAATTCATACAGATAACGTGACTCCCTATATAAGCAAACATTTGGCTTGAGAGCCTCTGTTTTTTATAACATTTGTAAATCTACTGGACAAGTGCAGGGAATGATGTAATGACACAAATACTGTGACTTGTGCTGATTATTTAGGCACCACTGGAAAATCAGATAGCAGGAAAAAAATCCTAACAAATAACAACTATTTTTGTTTTGTGGATAATGTAAAAATAGAGAATTTACTGATGGACTTCTTTATATTGATAAAACCTTCTACCAATCACCACCTTTTTCAGACAAGGGGAACCAGACCACTTCCTGGAGCCAACAAAATAGTTGTCAGTCAGTCCATTTCATCAATTTGTTTAATGCCAGCAAAACGTTTTCTGTACCCACAGGATGTAAGGGGAGCCTCATGGTGCAGCCACACTGGTAACAGCTGTTCACAGATACCACATTCCTGAGGACTGAGCCAGACAGGCTCCAGCCTCTGCTAAAAAGATGACACACAAGTGCCCTTCCTGCCAAAATGACCAGCCAGAACCAAGGACAGCTTGGTGGGACATGTTTCAGTGCCACAGCAACACTAACTTACTGATGAGTTTAAATTCCCAGCATCAACAAAAGTCAAGAGGCTCAAGAAATGAAAGTGAGATTTCCAAGACACGTTTCTCAAGCACCCCCTGTACCCAGAATCAGCCAGGAGCATCTTACCCAGTAGAGCTGGATCTGCTGGAGGATGCTTTTCAGAGAGCTCACTCAGCATTTACTCTGAAACTCTCCTTCTTCCCCCTCCTGCCTTTAAACTAAATGATGTCTCACTGCCAGAAGCAGAGCAAATAATGAGAACATAATTTACTTCACAGGGACTATGGGTCACCAATTGGCTACAGCTGTGAGAAAGGTAAATGCATTCTTAAACTCCATTACCAGAGATGTTCCAATACAGATCTAATGGAAAAGCTATTCTGCAAGACATTCTGCAAGGTAGGTTGTATATAAACGGATATTTGCTTAACCCTGTATTTCCAGTTGATCATTAAATTGCTCTGATTCCTGCCAATATTTTGGGAAATATTTGCAATTTACCAATTCAGAATTCAAATACAGATATGGCCTCATTGTATACCAGATTTCCAGTCCTGAATACATTCTTCTTATGGGAGAAATGAATAAATAGAGATTATTGGCAAATGGGGGAGTCTTACAAGGTAATAAAGTGAATAACTTTTACATTTTAGTCAAAACAGCAAACTTAATGATGAAATGCAAGTGTCACTTCTTTTTCCCAGCAAGTCATGGGAAGAATGACTTTAAAAGCTGTTTACATCCTTCTACCCGAGCCCCTACCAGAATTAACAAACAAAAAAATCAGGTTTTGAACATCCTATACTGACCTGACAAAGTTGAAAAAAGAAAGATGGGGACTTTTTT
>VYXD01002337.1:428742-473460 GCA_013397195.1 Hylia prasina
TATGGCACCCTGGAGGCTTCAATGGCAAGGAATTAAAATACCTGGGCAATTTAAAGAACCTCTCATTCTCGCCCCAGAAAATCTATACCATACAGTTACTTGCTGTAAGTTGTTAGACAAGAGTGAAATAAAATTGCCTTCTTATCAGAATGTAATCATTGCTTTGGTCTTGGTGACAAGATGTGAATCATCAGTGTTCTGTGCATACTCCAGGGCAGATGTCAAAGACAAATGAAAAGCACTGGGAGAATTGTAACATTTGGATGTACTTGCTCTCCTCCTCTCCCCTCTCTGCCTTTATCCTGATGTTTGTCCCAGCCCGTGGGGATGCACATTCCTGAGGATGCTTCAGTGGCCAGGGTCCCTGCTGGCCGGAGCCCCGAGGCACTGCTGACAGCCAGCTGTGGCACAAGTCACCCCACACACTGCAGCTCTGGTGGTGACAGTGGCCCGTGGTGAGATCAAATGTGACCAAGAAGCTAATACCAGCTGCATTTCAGATGCTGTTCATTGCTGTGGTGGTTCATTTTTCAGGTTTTTTATATTACATTTTATATTTAAGGTTTTTATTCTGTTCAATGGTTTGTTCCATTTCCCCCTTCGGTTTTTCCCCATTTGGTTCACTCCAATTCCCCCCCCCGACCTGTCCGTTCTGTAAACCCTGCCCCTGGCACCTGTCAATTCTGTCCAAGCCTCTCCCTGCCTTCCAGAAGGTTCTAGGGAGAGCCTCGAGGGATTGGCTGTGGCTCAGCAACCCCTCCCCATGTCTCTCACCATTCGTTCCCCTGCTAATGTACATGTGTTCCACTCCACCCCTGCTGTAACCCCATTGGGAGAGTGCTGTCTCCACCTATGGTACCCACCCCACTGTAAAACCCCAGGTTTCCCGGGCAAATCGCGGCCTACTGGGCATGTGTCATGGAATAAACACCTCCCTGCAGTACCCAGGTCGAAGCCCTGCTTTCTTCCTATGCCACTGGTCACGTTTCCCACTCATACTGCTCAAAGAATCCACGTGGCTGCATGCCCTGCTTTCTAGCGCGCAGCATCTATAGCGTGTGGCTGCGGGGCTGGCCGGAACCCACACTGCTACACATTGCCTTTTTTAAAATTCCCTGTCCATCTCCTGATGCTGATTGCATTATTTTTCTTTCTCCCCCCATTTTAGGACAAGCCTTTAAATTGCACTTGACCTTATGAGCCAAATCTGCCCAGTTTCTTCTGTGCAACATGCAGCAATACTTAATGATGCACTGCAGGGATCACCAGGTTAGAGCTTTCAAGTTAAATACCAGGATCTCTGTGTTTTCGGTGTTTAACTTTTCACTTGCAGCCATGAGCAAGACCAGAAGGACTTTGGGAAGGAAACTTTGGGGTCAACTTTCAATATTTGATGCTATTAACAAGCTAGGACACCTTCAGAAATTCTACATCAGCTTTGAAAGGAAACAGACACAAATGTTAAAGTTGCTATACAAATGTTTATAGAGATGGCAAAGATACGCTGCAGAGCCAGTTTCACCAAGAAATATTGATTGTGTTGGGGCTTATATGCTTAACTATTTAATTGCATGGATTTTATAGGTGACATTTGAAAAAGGTTAATGCATTCATCTTATTTTGAGCTAAGGGGGACTACAGACTACCATGTAATGTGATGTCGTCATATATACTGAATAAAAGTAGTTTTATAGAAAACTTTAAAGCTATATCATAGTTACCATGTTGTTATTGTCATGTTAATACCTAAGTAAAAATACACATTTTAAATGAATATTTTTTGTTATAGTCTAGTTAATCTCAGGGCGATGATAACAGGAATATTGGAGTGTGATCTCTCTTAAGTTTAAAACAAATATAGGAAAGCAAATTTCATAACAACTTGACTCTTTGTGTCATTGAAACAACACTTCAGGGTATATGTTCTCAGACAGAGCCAGTACACAGTGCTGAATGTTTTCCAAAGGTACAATAAGTACCACCATTGTACAAGAATCTCATAATTTAGCTACTGATGGTACAAAACATGATGACTTCACTTAAAAAAAAAAAACAAACAAAAACTTACACAACTCCTCAGACAGAGTTAGGACCCTATAAAGAATCATTAGCTGAATGTTATTTTCCAAGTTCATCTACTGTGCATCACACATTTTCTTCTTGTCCTTTGCAGTTTTAACAAGGTACAGAACAGCACATCCTGAAGATTGCTCACTAGATCCTCTCATTCCCCATGGGCAGACTGTCTAATAAATAGCTGTGTCTACACCAGCAGAAATACCACCTAGCCTAGTCAAACTTAACAGCTGGCCAGCCTGACCCAGGTTAAAATGAAATTCTATCTTAACTTCCTCCAGAACTGGTGCTGTAAGTCTCTGTGAGGACTCTAAAGCACCGTGCTCATCCCAATATTTGTGGGGTCATTTGATTTCAGCCCTGACTTGAATATGAACTATCGTGCCAGAAGCCACTGGCCTCATGTTTCAGGTACAGCTGGGATGAGGGAACACATTTACCTGCTGTCCTGCAGGTTTTGGTTCAAGGTGTAGTCAAGAGAAGAGAGGATCTGTGGAGAGTCTGTTTCTCTCCTTTCAACAGCAAGAGCAACAGCATTGTGACATGGAGAGGGAGCAGTGACTGATCCATGATGCTCAAGTGGTCCTCTGACAGGGAAGGAATCTCAGTCTCCAGGCCATGCTCCCAGCCCTGTTCTGACCATTGTGAAGTTGAGTTGATGATGTGAGATGAAGTATGAAAGTATGAACCAGCCAAAACGGGCCCCAAAAGCACAAATTTCAAAAGGAAAGCACAACTAGTGATTAAAGGCACTGGCTCTGCTCTGCAAGGCAAAGCACCAGTCAAGAAGTTCCTGGAAAAGGCCATGAGGTTGAACATACAGATGTGGGTAGCATTTGGAGGGTGGGATATCATCAGCTAAATGAATCACTGTTACAGGAAAAAATGCAGTGCTCACCCATGGTAGCACAGATAATCCTTTGCATCTAATAGAAGCTTTGAAAATACTCAGCTTTTCCACAAAAGCTCCATGCATCCCTCCTTCTACAAACTTTAACTGTTTGTACAGACCTCACAGGCAGATGACTCGATACAGGACAGCAGTCTGTTTTACTGCCTCTCTTCTGAGCAACTGCTGAGGTTTTGTAGAGCCAAATTGATGATTGTTATCTCAAATGACCTCTTAATAACTCTTACACAGCACATAGCCCACAAAGTTCTGGAGATTGCAATTTCAGAAGTGTTTGCTGCACATATTAGTTTTGGAATAAGGATCAACTTATGTCTCCTGCAAAGTCACTGCAAATCTCCATTATAGTTCACTTTCATCAAAAATGGAGCATTTCTTGACATGTTCTCATGTCTGTAACATAAGTCATATTGACTACTTGCATTTTTTATATTGTAATCTAAATATGACATAAAAAATAATTTACAGTCAAACATTTCATTTTTACCGTCCCGTAGTGACATTCAGCTTTCCTAGTTCTAACTGCCCATATGTCCACCGAGACCAATCATTCTCTACTGACAGATCCATTTTTAGAAAGAAACGAGAAAAAATTTTCATATGCCTTGCAACGTAGCCACATGGAAAAGTTTCATCTCAATGCTCTTTCTGTCTGCAGCAGGCAAGTGCTCAAGGAAATGGATCCCATGTTAAGTCACTACCAGAAACCAAAACTGAATCTTCTCTTTGTACAGAAGTGGAAAATACCTGCTCTTGATGAACGGCAAACTTCTTACAATGCAAGTATGACAGAAACAAGCTAAGTCTGACCAAGCAGAGACTCAGGGCACATGAATGGTAGGACTCCTCAGAAAAGACAATCCATGGAATCCAGAGCCATCTCGTTTTCCATCTCTGCCTTCTTTTTACCCTCCTGGTTAATAGTTAACTTGAATTATGTTAAAAAATTATGCCCTGTGAATTCCTCAGGGCATTTTTAGAGTCCAGGGGAGTGTGTGCACATGGATGGGGAGGAGGAAGGAACTCAGAGAAAAATTTCTTTTTCACTTTCTTTAGCCAAGAAGAAGAAATACAGATTTTGAGGTTGTCAATCTTGAGATAAGCATGTAAACTTACCTAATAAAAACATATTATTAATTTTAAGTATTTGGGAAGTGTCTTGCCTTTCACAATTTCGGGTGAGTGTAGGATTGATTTCTAGGGTTTGGTACTTCTATGCATACCCAAAATTTGCTAACACATCCCCTCATGAACATATCTATGACAAGAGAGAGAAATGGGTAGATACCCATGTATACTTCTAGGATAAAATCCAGTGCTCCCAAACCTGTTTGTCTGTGTGCCAGGACTGGCATTTAATACAGCCTCAATGACAGCAGAACAGCAAGGAGACAGTGGCTGTCGGCTGAATTGGGTTTTAGCAGTGTTCATCCACTGCTCATTCATGAGCAGCACACAAGCCTTAGCCCAGATCTGGCTGATCAAACGATGAAGTTCGCTCTAACCTGCAAGTCAAACTGTAGACTTTATTAGCCTAGAGGTGATACCAGAAAGGTGAAAAAAGAGTAACGTGATCATTATCCTTGAAGTCTTGCAAAAAACGCAATACTTACAGAAATTCTGCAATACAAAAATTTAGAAGAAGAAACTTCTTCAGATACAGTGCAAAGGAATATAAAATCTGCCTTTACACCTGAGAATGAATCTGTCTCTGCAAGACAAGTGATGTATCACAACAGCAGATGCAGCAGAAAACAAAACCAGTGGTAGAACATGATTGGACAAAACAAGATCTCAACAACTGTATATATTAGTTAGTGGTGGATGCTGAATCCTGACGTGTCACTGAAAGTTTAAGAATAAGTCTGTATACACACTCTGTAATTGAATGTCAAGAAAAATGAAAATATATTGTTTTATTGCTACTGTTCATTGATTTATCGAAGTGATTTATTGTCATTGGACATGAGGACCAACAAATCATTTTGCTGACACCATCAGCTGCCTTAACTAGGTTGTCAGTTCATGACATTAAAAGTAATGGATGGTGATTATTTTACTGTAATGGGTTTAATCAGTGCCTTGAATGACTTAGCAGTTGTGTCATAGTATAGCCAAGTCATCATTCATCAAGGTGGCATTTTGTTTACCAACATCATCTATAATTCATCTTATTGTTGAAAATCATCAACAAATACCTCTCAGGCTAAGTTTTTTCAGAAATGAAAATCTGCACAGCTGCAGCATACTAACTAACCCTCGTTTACAACCAGAGGAGAACCACGGGAAGGTGCTTGCTCCTCTCTGAGAAGAGGAACTGTCAGCCTGAAGAGGCACTGCCAGCTGAGGCTGCATTCCCCTGGGCTGTGTTTCAGCCCAGCACTAGGATTTACAGCTTTCTGGAGCACACAGTGCTTGTTCTGTTGTATGTGAATGCTCTGAATTGAATTCTGCATTACACAGAAATTTGGGCTTATTTTAGAAAAAGAGAAGTGCAACCAACCTGCTCTGTATTCCCAACAGAGGAAAAAGTGCAGGCCTCACCTGTCTGTTTTTCTCTCCCTGAATGGGATTGAATCACACGCTTATTTGTATCATGATTGAGCTACTTGTGGAGAACTCCAGATTCATAAAAATTCCTGTTAATTTTGTGGAAAAGGGTGCAGTAGTTGAAACATTATCATCTTAAGACAGGTCTTTAGATCATTTCTTGTGTTATGTCTTTATGGGTAAGGGTCAGCATGCAAATTGCTAAACAATTATTTCAAATTGAGCTGGCAGGGTAACAGCTTAATTAGCCACAAAGATTATTAATACAAATTAGTGGAAACTTTATAGAGCTCCAGTAGCTTCCCTTCTAGCTTTTAGTACAAACTTTTCTCTGACATTTGCATCACAGATCTCAACATTTATATTCTACTTATTAACTGGAGCATGGACAGGAAGCTACTTTAGATGTAGCAAAAGAAGTGTAGAAAAGTTCTGCCTTTCAGACATGAGAAAGACCCTGGCTGAGTAAAAGACAAGTGGCAGCTGTTCCAGATACCTTAATGGAAAAGGAAATAATTTCAAAGTTATATGAAAATATTTTACATTTCAAAACCATATTTGATTATTGTGTATAAATATGTAAGAGACCAGCAGAAATGGAGTTTAAAGAAAAGATATTTGAAAAGAATGTTTAAAGTAAAAATAAGCCTCTTTTTCTTATTCCATACTCAAGGTTTTCCTTACAGATCTTAAGATTATGAGAAATGAATGCATTTTCTGAATAGGTGGAACAGAGTTTGAGGGTGAAAGTTGGATACCTTCAAGGCCAACAGAAAACACAAACCAGCATTCCAGTCCAAAGACTAGACTAGAGCTGTCTGATGTACCAAAAAAACAAAAAAAACCCAACAACAACAACAAAAAAAGTTGCCTAAACCACTATGAAAATTATTAAATTACACCCTTGTTGTTCATGAGAAAAAAAAATGTATGACCACATGTATAAGCACCACTTTGTCATCAAAATTGTGAAGAGATACAGTGAAATACAGATAGCAACACATAGCATTAGGAATAAGTTATCATGCAAATTAGTAATATCCTGGCAGTATCCTAGACTGGGATATCCATGGATTAGAGATGGTCTGCAGTGGGGAAGTTACTTTTACTAGAGTTAAAAGAAGATTAAATAAGCTATTGGAGACGTCTTCCAACCCTAACAGTCTTTCACACGCAGAAGTGAAGCTGAAGTGACTAGGAAGAACTGATAAAGAATCTCATGTAGCTAACAAATGTCATTACTATAAAATGGAAAGATACCAATGCGGGTGCAAGCCCAAGACCACAGAAAACATACCAATTTAGTAAAGAATTCTTTAATCATTTTAAAAGCAACTGAAATTAGTGTCAATAAGAAAGTACAAGGAAAGTAAGTACTTGTCTGTACAGAAAGTACAAACTTCTAAAAGGCTTTGGAAAACTCCAAATTTATAATCCCTAAATATTGAGTATTCTTACAAAACATGATCTTGAAAACTGAAATACTGCATTCATTAGCATCCAGGCAGTTATATATGATTTCTCCTAATTATATAGGATATTATATTATATATAATATTATAATATTATATTCTCCTAGTTATGTATGAAACTCCTAATTCAGTCAGACATTGCATTCTTAAAATTTTGTAGTGTTATTGCCTAAATACCTTATTCAACACTGCAAGATTCTTGAACTAGAGGTCTTCTTGGAAAGGCTTTTTCAGAGAGTTAAGTTTGCATGAAAAATGTGCTGGATGTTTCTTTATGAATTTAGCAACTCCTATGTCTTCTAAATCTGAGGCAAATTTAGCTATGTGGATATTGTCCTGCATTTAGGATATGAAACTGAAGCTTAAATGCTGTAAGGTCCAGGTTTGCTGACTTGGCAGACAGCAGGGTACCTCATCACAATGATATGACATTGAGCAGAATATTCTATCTAAAAAGCAGTTGCTAGATCTTTCAGGAGATGAAGCAAACCTTAAATACATGCAAAGAAAGTATCTCAGTCACAGCAGCTTGATATTTGGTCCATCCTTAAATATTTTCTTGATGAAACCTGGTTTGGGAAGGAGTTTTTTTGAGTTTCTCTTTGGTTTGGGGCTGGTTTTTCTCATGAACTGGCTGAAGGTGAAACCTCATATCTGACTGCTGCCAGGAAAACCTTTTTCTATAGAAACATTCCCTTACTTCCACCACCTGTCATTGCCCTTGTAGGCTCTGACCAAGATATTAACAAAGTCTCCCCTTCTCAAAATTGAGGAACAGGAGACCTGTACAATCAGAGAGTGTGTACCCACAGCTTTCTCCCTTGGTATTTCTGAGATGTGAGCCAGCATGCAGAGCCTCCTTTTAAAAGGGACATTTTCTTTGCAAGGTGTTTTACTGATGCCAGTAGCAGCACTGGGCATATTAATAGCAAAAGAAACGAGGCACATTAATAACAAGTGCCTTCATGGAGGTGCTTTCATGACACTAATTTCAGAGCATACTCAGATATTTGGTAGAAGCCACGCACACAAAGTGAACTTTGAATGCAGTGTCTGGGCTTAGAGTTAGTGTCCCTCAAAGATGATGTATGGACAGGCAAAAGAGATGTCCAAGATCAATTTACAAAAAGCAAAGATTTTCTTCCAAAATGATGTCTCAATAGAAGCATGTCTGCCAAAGGGTTTCTAGAAGCAACAATTAGTCAAAAGGCTTGTCCTTTATTAGAGGAGTGAAATAATGCAGTCAGTGGCTGTTAGGAAGTAATTGAAAGATGATATACAGCTTCTCTATAGAAGAGCCAGAGCAACTGCCTCAAACCAAAATGCAAACAAGCAAAGTTTTAGATCAGAAAAGAGTAAGTTAGTAGTATTTCAGTAAGAGTCCTGAAAGAAATCACTCATGGAAGTACTCCTAGCTTAAACAGGCTTCATACATATAGGATCCTGAGTATTCCTTTAACAGACTAGTAGAAAACTAGACCAGCAAATCTCACTTTTTATACCAAGTGAACTAATAAAAATTGTAATAAAGAAATAAGCAGCCCACAGACAAATAAATACAACACAGGAAAGGTAGGACACAAAGCCATGTCTCACAAGGGTAGTCAGGCTCTCTGTAAAAGATGGTAAATGGGGATGAGGCCATTTTGATTGATCTTCTATATTTGGATTTCCAATGAGGTTTTGACAAGTTTTCTCATGAAAGGGCTTTTAAAAAATTAAACTGTATGGAACTGAAGGAAGGTCCTTTCCAGGATGAGTTATTAAAAGGCAGGATGTAAAGAATGAAAATAAATAGTAATTTTCATAATGGAGGGAAGTTAGACTGTGAGCCCATATGAATTGTCCCCAATGCATTTAAAGTACAGGAAAGGAATAAATAGTGAGGTGACAGAGTTTCTTTATGATTTAAAATTACTCAGGGCACTAAAAATGAAAACTGATTACAAGAAGCAGCAGAATGGTCTCAAAATGCTGAATGATGGGACAATCAATCAATGTCAGGTGAAATTTAAAGCACAGCATTTAAGGGAAAAATAGTCTAAATATATATATTAATGTATGCTAAACTACCGCCCAGCCTTCAGGAAAGATCTTGGAGTCATTATTGATAGTTCTTTGAAAATGTTAGTTCATGGATCAGGAGCAGTGACGAAGGAAAACAGAATAGCAAGAACCATTAATGAAGGATGAAAAAGAAGAGCAAAAACATTGTTATGCCACTTTGTAAACACAGGGTGTTCCCACAGCTTGAATTCTGCGTGTCTTTCTAGGCACCCCACCTCTAAAAGGATAGAGCAGCAGAAGAAAACAGATACACAATCAAACAATCCCAGAAAAAAACACAGTATCCATACAAAGAAAGATCACGCAGACTAAGGTTTTTTAAACTTGGAAAGCAATGGTCAAGGAAAGGTAGGAGGGATTTATATAAAAATAAGGAATATCATTGCAAAGGAGTTTCGAGAACAAGATATTCATTGTGCCCCAGTGTGATTTGATGCTTCTTAATTTAAACATTATCTGGCAGCAGATTAAATCTAGGAAAAGAGACCAGATTTATCTTTTTGACCACAACCTCTAACTAAAATGTCAAAATTAATTGCCAAGGACACTGTGGGAACCAGCATCTAAGCACATCTAGAAAAAAAAACTCCAAATAACCCACCTCCGGATAAACAATAGATAAATTCATGAAAGGGATGACCTGTGAGAGCCTGAAAGGTGTGATTAAAAGAGCAGGCTTGATCTGTAGCCTGTCATGGCATCATAAACTCATTTTTTTCTTCTGTAGTAATCCCAGATCTCTTTGCATTCACTGAGGTCTTCCCTTTCCCAGCTGACAAATTTTGACTATTCTATTTAAAATACTATTTCAAAATACAGGAAGCATAGGGATTGAAATGCTAGCTGGAACCCTAAAATGTAACTAAAATAATGATTCAGGTTTGATGAGAAGAAGATGTCTAAGTGCTGCTCACCCAGAAGATTCTCTCCATGTTGCTGTATTTACCTGAATCTACACTATATAGAAATATACATATAAAAATCAGGATAAATACTTTTTTTTGCATCCTTTTGTGACTCTCACATGCAATAAGGATCTTAACCCTGTTGAGGAAATACGCCTGAAAATTGGACCATAAATTTCTGCTCCTCTGGTCAATATAGATCATCTTGCACTCTTTACTTGACTGCATTAGTGTGAGAAATACAGCAAGACCTCAAAAATGTCCATTAGAGAGTAACATATCCTGATGCACATAGAGGGGCAGAGAGTCTCTAGTCTTCCCAGTCCCTTTGGAAACTGCACTGGACTTCAGAATATTGGTTCAGTGGCCTGCTTGAGAGTAAAGAATGATCTTATTTTTACTTCCCAGTGAATTTCATGCTTTCAAGTTCACTCAAACAGGATGAGGGCAAATTGAGCTGAAAAATAAAAAAAGCAAAGGGTACCTGTGAATCAGCTGAAGGAAGCTCCAGCTCCATCCTCCATGGAAATTGCTCTTCTTCCTCATTTTCCTGAATTTGGTGGCAGTGACTGCACCGAGTTTGTAAGCAGCTCTGCCTGGCTTAATAATAATACACTGGCAAAAAGAAATACATTCTTCCTCTGGTTTTTATTGCCTGCAAAATGCCATGAGAGTTTCAAATTCCAGCAATCAATGTGAAGGAGAATAGACCATAAAAGCAAAGATTATTGCCTCAGAAATAGCTCTACTTTCCCTATCTCAATAATGAGGCAAGAACTTTATGGAAGATTTGACAGTGTCTGGTGCATGGTATAAAGGAGAAAGAAACACATACATGATTTGATACCAGGAAAAAAAACTATTGGATTTTACACAGCTTGGAAGAGAGAGCTGGAAAGAGCAGCCTCTTGTCTTTGCAAGTAATGCTCTTAAGTTAAAATGTGATCTTAATGCTTCTGTTCTGCACTGAGAAAATGAAATGCAACTACCAGAGAAAAGTGCAAAAAGTCAAACATATTCCTGCAAAAAAGCAGTGTGCAAATTGCATGCAAATGAGTTGTCATTTTCTAAGAGCACATCTTCCATTAGAAAAGGAAAACTTAACTGAAAAGCATGCTGTTTACATGCTGTTTGTAAGCTATTAAGGTAGACTGAAAGTGATGCTCTGCAAACTCTATTTTCATCTGTTCCTTGCTGATGAAATACACTCAAAGGCCTACTTTAAAAACATACACAAAGTTAATTTATTTTTCTGTATGGAGCACAAAAAGATTCTGGGGTGTCTTTGATCATGAAAACATACCTTTTTATGAAATGTATGCCAGATTTAGAGGGACTGGGTTTTTTGGTCAAACTCTGTCAGTAGAATATATTTTCTTTACCTTGAAGATTTTAAAACATCAGTTATCAATTTCCTTCAGAAATTATTTCAAATGTATTGGTGCTGGTTCAGATATTTTCCTTTTACTTTCCCATTATTATGCATATGTCAAAATTACATCAAACTCAGCTAGACTACTAATACGAATTTCTAATCTACTTTGGAAATGCTTAAATAGCAGGTATTTTAAATCTCAAACATGCAGCACAAATAGACACAGCTTAACATAAAATACCCCTACCTTCATTTCCCCCAAGTGACTGAATCTTCACTAACAGCTAAAGCTACAGTGTCCTTAAGGATATTAAAACAAAACTTGTAAGAAAATTGTTACTTTCATCCTGTTCATAGTGTCTATGCCCAAAGTGTTATGTTCATGAAATGATGCAGCAAATATCCACATTTTAGAACTTCTACTTTGTTTTTTTCAAAACTGACTTTTTATTTGGGGTAAGGAGGTAATGAACCTCATGGGAAATTTTAAAATGTTCTTTTCTTTGTTTTTTGAAACAATGAAAACACCTATTGACATATCAACATTCATCAGAAAGAGAAACACACACTGAGAACAGCTCTGCCTTGCAATGCAAGACCCTTCAGAGGCTCCTCATGGTCTAAACCAATTTTTGAAGAGATCCAGTGTTTGAACTCATTTAGATGCTGCAGCACTGATGGGTGTGAGGCTTTAATGGCTGGAAAAATCTAGGACAAAAAGCGTATGGGCCACCATTCACCATCTGCGTTACCAGAGTGACAGGAAGGGAATGTTCTGAAAAGCAATGTATCTGTGTGAGTAAACTTGGGCAGTATGGCAAAAAGTCTTCTGACAGCCAACCTCACCAGAGATTAATTACAGTCCAAATTAGAAACAAGTACAGTAAATGTGCAACTTTAATGGCTAAAAATTTCCTCTCTTTTCAAATATGTTTTTCATGTTGTATTTTGGGACACAAATATAATACCAGTCTCAAAATATCCTCATTCCCTTTTTAATATTCTGTCATTTATTCTGTTATGTTGATTTTTGTTCATCTCTGAGCTGGAATTTAACAGTAGATTAGATCACTTTAGAGCTTTTGTTACTATGGTAACATTGTACTGCTGTTATATTTCTTCACCTCCAATCTTGATTTTGAGGTGAGTGGCTATATTTATTCCTGTCCTTTATGGGATCTCAGTGTGATGGAAAAGTATTTGGTAGAAGAAAAATGTTATCATAAGCTCCCACTGTAAGGTGGGAAGTCCATAGTAGCTAATTTACGCTGAAGGTCAAGTGTGCAGTGGGTTAAATGCATTCACTTAACTTTTAAAGTATTTCAGTTCTAAATTACATTAAATTACAGGTGAGTAAAGTTTGTGCTGGTCACCCTTGAGTTCCCTCTCTGAAAAGCTTAGGAACAGTATAGCACTAGGGAGGTGTTCTGAGAAGAGACCAACTCCAGCTCCTCTGAAAGATGAGACATTCATCATCCAACACAAAGATGGAGAAAGCCAACTCAGCAGCATCAGACAGATTTTGCTTTATGCTCTACAAAACCTTCTCCTTCATTAAAGCTGCAGTCCACACTGCAGAAATTTCCTGCAGATTAGGACCACAAGACGTGGAGATTGTCCACAGCCTCAGAGAGTCCAGTTGTCCCCATGCAGCTCAAACTGCCCATGCGCTGCTGCTCTGTGGAAAACTAATTTGCCACCACTCTGCACTGCACCTGGCTTTATTGGCCTATAATAGTGGGTACCTCACATGAACACCAAGCATTCACAAAAATACAGATAGTATTGGAAGCCAGGTTAATGAAAAACATCACCTGACACTTCCCACTGGAGAATTTTCTTTCATGTTGCTTATAATTTTGTTAAACTGTTCTGAAGCTTAAAGATAGGATGTTTATCCATTAAATGTTTAGATGTGCATCATTGGATGGTTTGGAAGGAACCTTTAAGATCATCTAGTTCCAGCCCCCTGCCATGGGCAGAGACACCTTCCACTAGACCAGGTTGCTCAGAGACTCATCCAGTCTGGCCAGAAGCACTCCCAGGGTGGGAGCATAATCTCCTCAGTCTTCCTCTACAGAAGGGGAAAGACTTCTCAGGTAAAGTAACTTACAATACAGAGAGCCTTCTGAATAAAATTGCCTTTGGGAGGCAGGGCTTTCTCTCAGAAAATTAAGGAAGTGTAAGGCTATTTTCTTATTAAGCTATGACTAATGTCAATAGTCCTTCTAGGCATTTATAGCATGCTTGTATTTTCAGGGAAAATTTTAAGAAAAATGTTTGGGCAATTTTTGATGTAGAGTTACAGAAAAAATACAGTTTTCCCATATGGCTTTTATCTGGGATGTGTCTTTCATCATCCTGTGAAAATCAAGCCAAATTCTGTCAACTCGGGAACCTGTAAAATATATAGGTCACACACAGAGACTCTCCCACCTTCAAAATAAATCCTCTCTTCCCAGCCAAAAAGAACCTCACCTTTCAACCTCCATTCCCAAGGGAGCAGGTAGCATTGTTCCATCCCCTCCAAGTTCCCAGAAAGCACATGCAAACCCCTTCGCTTTAGACAGCGGGCAGGATTAATTGCCTTTTAATTAGGCAATATGCTACATCTACCTAATTCTCCCAGCAACCACAGGGTGGCGATGGTGTTCTGCGCTATCAAATTAATGGCTTTGGCTTACAAGGTCACTTTGCACAAATAAACATCATGTACAACCTCTCGATGGATTCTTCTGATTCCTTGTTTTAATGCTGAAAAATCGCAGGATTCATCATATCCCACCTGTGCCTGATTTTTTTTGCCATTAATCCAAATCCCCACTTTTAGCTTATTTCACCAGTTGGTCTCATTTCATTTTTCTCCTCATCTGGCGACGAGTCCATTGAAAATTATCACATGATGTCATGCAGAAATTCATTTCCACCCAGCAATATTTTTAGGGGTTGCAGGCTACCTCTCATAAAGATTATCTGAGTGAATAGTAACTGGTAAACACTAAACTGCATATCAAGTAGCATAACTTACTCCAGCGGCTCACTAAAGCTTCATTGGGTTTGTCCTTGAGGCAATGAAAGTAACTATTTAATATTTCACCATCTCTTTGATCATCTTTATAACATTTAGTTACCAAAGAACAGTAGCTGAAATGTAGCATCTGCTTGTCAGAAAAAGAAGAAAGCACATTTTAATTTTATATTTTTTACCTTCTCTTTCTAATGAGATTGATTGAGACATAAAGATGACAAGTATTTGCATAGAAGCCAAGAGCAATTCCACAGGAACAAGTGAATCTGCATTAGTAATAGCAGCAAAATAATGAAAACACAGAAATCATTCAGAGCACAGTAACAGCCATGGTTGCATTTAACAATTACAAAGTGTGAATTGATCATATCTGGGGAGGAAGACAACATTCTTTGGGGATGAAAGCACACTGGCAATTTCTTGCTAAAGATGACAGCTTGTTTTGCCTGTAACTTGTGTGGTTGTTTCCCTGTGCGGCTGTAAATTCTCTCAGAGAAGACTAGATTGGCAAAGCTCAAGTCTGCTTTGTACAGGACCAAGGAAGTGTGCATAGGAGGAGAATCAGATTCTGCAATATTCACTTTTCCTGGATGTTCACAGATTTTCCAATTTGGTTTTAAAATAAAAATATACTAGCATCTAGCTCGGCAAAGTTAAGTTTACATATGAAGTAGGCCAGGTTGATCTTGATGGAGTGAGAGAACCTGTCTAGAATAAAGATGATTATTCTCTACAGGAAAAATAAGAATGGGCAGCTTATTTGGGATGCAAATATTTTGACATTTATTCAGTGCTGTACTTGGCATCAGCAGCAGAAACAGCTCATATCTCTTCCTGTACCACTTGACAGAGACCTCAGGAGAAAAAGCCAAAAATACTGAAAAAATCAATGGCTCAGTGTAGTATTACTGGGTAGAAATCTTTGGTCCTAGAATCAGAGTGCTTTGACTTTCACAGACCTGAATCAACATGAGCTGGTTAAAGACATGTACCTCTCTCCAGAGCAGAGTGTGAAGTGCGCTGGTAGAGCAAAATTTAGTTCACTCAGTATATACATACAATTTTGTCACAAAAGTGGGCAAAAAAGATCCATCCTTTCCCAGTCCTCACTTTGAAGCATCAGATCTGCATTTGGGATCAGTGCTAGATGAGGAATAAATTTCTTCTTGAGGAAGAAATTTTGTGGACAACATGTGGCTGGCTTCAATCCCAATGTGGATTAAACACTTCAGCACTGGTAGGAATTGTCTCCCAAATTTCCAGGGTCACAAAAGTCATACCTCATGTTGGTACACTCAGGGTACAAACCCATTCTTGCATGCTGGGCATCACCATCACTGACATTCAGCAAACAGAGAAAGTTCCTGGCCAAGAGAAGACAAAAATTGTCACTTCGCTAATCTCCAGGACAACTCTGGCTCACAGGAGGCTCCAGTAAGTGGAAGCAGCTACAAGTAGGATGTAGCTAGATGTTGCTAGATGTGGTGGCTGAATCAGCCAGTGCACAGTCAGGGCTGGAAGATCTTTCCAAACATGCCAGCACTGGAAGGAGCTGAGGGATCATCAGGAAAAGTTGAGGTGGGGAACTGAAAGACAAGGAACACAAGTATTGTGGTAGCCCTTCAAGGAAGGTCAGTGAAGAAGCTGAGAAACAGAAGAAACAAGAACCTGCTCACATCTGCGGCAACTCTTTTCTCTACTCCTGATGAAATTCGGCCTGTTCTCAGAGAGATTCAGATGCCCTTGAAGGGAAAGAAGACGTTAAGACTGAGGTTTTTAACCATTTAAATGACTCTGTCCTGCTTCTATGGGTAGGCAAACTTGGCAGTTTGCTCAGTTGCAATCAAGCTATCAGACATACCTTTCCCGGGTGCTTGTCCCTATGAGTTTCAACTTGATTATCAGTAGGCAGAGATAGACACAGAAATCCTTCTGAGGTGGGGAACTTGTCAGCTGGGGGGCTAACCTGGGTAACACTGGGAGAGGAAGCTCAGACATGCACAGGGAGGTCAGACTCTTACAGCTCTCCTTCCTCAGGATCTGGGAAGTCCCTTCATGCAAAGAGACTTGCAGTGTGTTGAGCAGAATAAGCAAGATACAAAATTGATGCTTTGACTTTGTCCCCTCATTTAGCAGAACTGGTGCAGCAGTGTGAGTGTTGTTCTCCTCCTCCTCGTCCTCCTCCCCCCTTTGGAGAATAGCAGTAAGTTTGTGCTGCCCTGTCACAGTATTTCAAGGAGACAGTCCCATTTTACTGGGAGAGCAGGAGCAGCCATCTGCTCTTGGATGTGACAGACCAGCTCTGAAGAGTAAAACTCAGTGGTATGCAATCCTCCTTCAGCAGAGAGATGCTTTTGGCTTCACTGCAAAAGGGCAGCTTGTTCTTAACACAAGTGCATCTTATTCACCCCCATAAAACCCTAATGGCAATGGAGTGCCTTGTGGAACTTACCTGGAGACAGAGAGATCAAGTGAACGGTACTTGTGGCTCTCCTTATCCCATCATGTCCTGTTAAAAATGAGAGCGACTTGTTCTCTCTGGACTTGGCAGCGAGTTATGTGAGACTTCTGGGCTGTGGCACATCACCCCTCGCCCCATGACAAACACACTCCATCCAACACAGGTCATCTGAACAGAGAGCTGTTAACTTGGCTGCCTGCTGAAAAGTTTTGCTTCCACTAAGAAAAATGTCTAAATTTACCAGAGAGCAGAGTTGAAGATGACTATGCCCTCCTTAAAAGGATTTAAATCAACCTAGAGCCTTGTACTGAAAACTCAAATTAGACTAAGCATTTTATAAGAGATTATCAGCCAGAGCCCATTACCAGGAGAGAAGAAAAACAAGATTCCAGTTCTGTTCAAATAGAAACTTTGAAGCCCACTAAGAGGACAACCATGATATTCTATCTGAAGAGAAATGATAAAATGATAGCATTAAGTCTGAAGTCCTGATATTGTTATTTTTTTATTCTTCCTAGTGTTTCAGGTACTCAAATGCAGTACTTTGCCATGTGTGAGGGCAAAATCTGCAATTTTCCTAATTACTTTTGATTTCAGAATAGGGCATTCTTTTCCGCTGTAATATTTTTCTAAGTTCAAGAACATAACAACAAAAAAAGCATCAGCCATGTTTCTGGTCACAGATGAGGCTGTATCTTTTTGCTGACACATTTTGTCTAGAAAAATTTGGCTCCCTTCACACTTTTTTTTTTTTGATTAGTTTTATTGCATTTTACTTTAAAGAGAGATTAACTCCTTCGAGGAATTAATAGAGAGTTATACATGTCAGAACCTCTTCTCCTAGAAAGCAGTGGAATTCAGGAAGTCTCTAAAACTGGCCAAGTAAAACTCAAGCTACTTGACAGGAGAATTGGTGTAGAAACAATCTAACATGCCTTTCATTTAAACACATGTTTTTCAGTAGATAAATAATTTTTTTCTTGACATATATTTTCATTTAGTCAAAAAAGATTCTCTATTTATATATGTATATATATTTATGTATATTTTTGTATTATTAAGGTGAAGAAAATAATTTACCTTCCAATATTTATTATCTTCTTTGTTGTGTTTCAGTTTTGTGATGCATGTTCCCTAGTTGAGGACATTAAATTTCTATTTGTGTTTTGTTCTTCACTTTTTTTGTGTCCTTGCAGCTGATTAAAAACAAGGATGCTGAAGAAAGAATGACTTTTATAGTAGTCCTCAGCTGATAATAATTAAAGTTGCAGCTGATCACATGATTTTTAAAAAAATCTTGACATTCAAGAGTCTGAATGTGAGGCATTTGAATTTTAATTGTGTTGTCTGCTGATTTGATGGTGTTTGTTCTGTACAAGGCTTTCAGTGGAGAATCACATTCAATGAATCAGACACCCAAATGCGAAACATGCGGCTTAGAGGCCTTTTTATAAAAGAATTACTCTTACCAAACTAGTGAGAGCTGTTTCAGTCCATTCATCCCTTGAGTTTCAGAAGAGAAGAGGTTAAGGGAATTTCATGCTGCTTTGTTTCTGCCAGCATGAGTCCAGGGGCTGTGAAGCCCATCACGAGCAAAGCACTCTGCCACAGGCCATGTGGTCTTTGCACTTTTTTTACATGGCTTGAGGTGTTCCACGAGGGTGATAATAAGATGAGCTGCAAGAAGCTGAGTGCTTGACTCCACACTTGTGTTGCTGTGTTTTATACACCAGAGAAGTGTTAATTATAAGCAGAGAACCAGTAGCCTCTAAGGGCTGAAGTATCAGGTGGAGATGTTCCCCTTCTTGAAACCAACTTTTGCTCTTTGACACAATATCCACTGTTGTGACCCGGAAAAGATTCAGATATCATCTTCAAAAGAAATATTTTGGGCCCTATCAACTTACGTATGGGGTTGCCCTGACTTAATGAACCATCCTCTCCTACTGAATTGTAGGTGTGATTCAGTGTCGAAATTTTATGCTCACTTTACATAAATTACCATGCTTTGAGTCAAACTAATTATTATTATAGGCTTCCTTTCATAGTCTTTGATTTCAGGGTAAAACTGCAGCTCACCATGGTTTTAAAGGAAAACCCAAATGCCGTAATTTACAGACAAAATTTTTGCCTGTTCCCTATTAGTGCCTCCATATATAGACCCACATCTCCCTTGCTGGGATCACCTCCTTCCTTTTCCCCAGGACTGTGATTTTGCCTTCCTAGTCCCTGGTGACTGACTGGGATTGCCCCCACAGACCTGACCTTGTCCCTACAGACCTGACGTCAGCACAAATACTTGTTCTTTCAAGGGGCAGTAGGGGTGAGAAACTGGACCCCTATTAGCTTTCAGAAAGCTCTGTGTCACTCTGTGTGTTACAAACAAAGAATTAAAAGTATATCATAACCCCCCCAAAAATCCACCTATGTGCTGCACTTACCAGCTGTCATTATCCGTCACCCATTAGGTGTCCTGACATACACAGACACAAATTCAGCTTACTGCCTCCATTCCAGCCTTCCCCTCCTTGTTAGCCTTCCCTCATCGTGCACCAGGACAGGCTCTTTAGACCCTTTTCTTGATTGTCTGGTGTTTTGAACTGACCAAGCCAACACATGCAGTCTTCACCCAAAGGAAAAACTTTCACCAGACAACTTGACCCAGAGAGTGATTTAACTACTCATTTGTCTTAACAGCCAAGAGCAAACAGACAACAAAGAAATGCACAGAGCACTAACAGAAGCTTTTTCTAAATTATTTTTTTCACATACCATTACATTTTCCTCCTAAAGCCACGCAAATTGAGATGAACACCTTTTAAAAACAGTGTCTAAAGTGTTAAATACTGTCCTGGTTAGCCAGGTTTGTTAGGATTCTTCTTCATTTTTACTGAGAGGTTCAAAATATAGCTGAAAGAAAACTGGCTCTAGTTCTAAAAGATGCAGGCTTTTGTTGTCATAGCCTGTTCATGTTTGTTTGACATGGGGTGAGTTTTTATCTGTCTGAAGTGTGCATAACTGAAAAAGCCTCAAATCAAAACTGCACCTACAACTTAGGTTTCAGTGAAACTGCTCCTATAGAGTTGATGAATTTTCAGGATGGTTGACAAGCTTTGCATAAATTGATGCTACTAATAAAACCTAGAGGTCTGCATATAAACTTCAGCAGCACTCCTTCTTTCCCATCCTCTCTTCTAGGCCAGTTTCTTTATTACTAAAACTGCAAGAACATAATTCAAAAGACATTTACATTGCTGCTTTCATACCACGCCATGCAGCTGTCTCATGAATTATCCACTTCAGAGAATTTTAGGAATAGAAGGTAAGTACTGGCTTACCAAATTTCTTATGCCCTTTTGGCACAGATGCTGTGGTGAAATGAGACCTCAGTGACTCAGGAAATTCTAGGTTCAGTAAATTAAGTGAGTTATGGTAAGCTATGCGTTGCAGAAAATGGAGGAGCTGACTGGTCCAGGAATTTAGTTTTTCACCTATCTTTTAAGATATCAACCAATGTAGACCTTCCAGTACACACCTTCCAGAAAGCAGGTAGGTGCGATGAGCAGTAGTGCTACATCTGACCCCAGGCACCAGCTGCTAATCATGGGAAGGCTCAGTTTTGCCATTAAGATCTGATCCATGATGTTGCCTTATATCTGATCAGTCCCTTTACTCCCCTCTCCTTTCCCTTTAGTGGTTCCCCCCACCCCGCGCCCCCCCAGCTTTCCTATTAATGCATTCTCTTTTAATGCTGGTGTAGAAGAAGCAAAGGTGAGCCCATCTGCAACACGAGAGGTGCTGAGTTGTTTACAAAAAGTTACAGAATTAGTACAGACACTGTCTGTGCCTTTTCTCCTCCCTCAGATGTTCTGTGTGCTGGCAGGAGCTGAAGGGAACTTTTCTGTTACTGGGTTCTTATTGAAGCATAACTCTCACTTGACTACTGGGATTTTTATCCAAATAATGAAAATAGGTTCATGGTATTATATTTCATTCACATGGGCCTTTCAGAGGTCGGAAGATTTCAGCTACTGTAATATATGCATTGCTGGATACAAGACCTTGCACTCTGGGGAATGAGATTGGCATCCGAAAAAAGAAAAAAAAATAGCATATCTGGGATAAAGAAAAGTTGCTTCATAGAGAGCAGACCTTTAAAAATGCTGTGTTAATTCTAAAAAAATACACTGGGGGCTACCCCAATAGTGAAGTTGCAGGAGTGGTTCATACAGAGACAGGCATTTATTTCACTGCAGATTCCTCTTTGCGGGGAATGTGCCACGCTCAGCTCCGCAAGAGTTCTCTTTCATCTCCAGTGCCTCTCTTGCAAGTGTGACAGTGTTACACTCACAGCCGCCAGCCCAGGGAGTTACACAGCACACAGAGCCTTCACATGGATGTGGTCTTGGGGTCACCAGTTATGGTTGTGATGCAAGCAGTGAAAACAGGACTCATAGATTTCAGTATTAGAAGGCTTAAAGATTTATTAGAGTTGACTCCATTCTTTTTGGGCCTGGGCTATTCTCCCAGGTGAAGAGCATGCTGCTTCTTCTTTCCCTGCTCCGTCCCGTTCTTCCAGCACCAACCTCCCCCCAATCCTTCCCATACCAGGGAGATACCAAAACTTCACTCATTGGTTAGGAAGGAAAAACAATCCCCATCTTGTGGAAGACAGAGATACGGGAGAGAATTGTTTACAGAACTTGTGCTGCATTTCTCTGCTTTCCCAGAGAATATTTCTCTGCAGGGAAAAATACATTATGTTCATGTAACACATGGATATTTAGGCATAAATATTGTCCTTACAGAAAGGTGCACGCTCCTGTGCTTTTGTGATTGAAGCACCTGTTAGAGGTCAGTACTGCTGTTCAAGGGTCGAACCACAGGAACCCTGTCCTGACCCTGCTGAGACCTGTTTGATAAGAGCTGGAGTGTAACTGGTATCTGTCCTCGCAGTGGAACAAAGCAAGCAGCCTGGACATAGAGCTACACTATATATCCTATACTTAAATACAGCAATTAGTGCCTGCCACTGATAACGAATGACATACAGCCTACACAGAACAGGATATTTACCTCTATTTTCCTTTGTCAGCTTCAGGAACACTAACACTATCATCTGTTTGGCATGTTTTGGCCTTAAAGGAAAAGACAATGTGTTCTGATATAGTCCAGCATAGTGGAGCACAAAGCCAAATCGTGCTGCCTGCCAAAGCTACACAGGGGCAAGTTACTAACCATCCACTCATTACTCTAAAGGTGCAGCAGCTAGAGATGGCTTACCACTGTTAAACTTCATGGCTTTTTCTTCTATCAGTAGTGCCTGGGTCTAGTGAGTGTCTGAAGAAAAGAAAGAGCTCAATAAAATGCCACTTGCTAATGCAAAAGGAGAAGAAGAAAAGAGAAACAGATAAGGAGAAAAAACCCTGAAATTGAGTGTAATGACTTCAATGCAAACCAAACATTGTCAATACCTCTGCTGAACTGCCAGGACTTTTAGGAGCCATACATCAACAATCCATTTGTAGCAGTAGATTTTGAAAAATCATTACTTGAAGTCCCATGTTATGACCAGTGACTTTCATCTGTTGTCTCAGTGGGCTAATGCCTCTTGTCATTTTTAATCCTCATTCCTGCGCCTTGTAAGCTGGATCATGTTTTCTGTGTAGTCGGGTGTTCTGTCAAATAAAGATATTCAGAAGGTTCCTGAAGCCTGGTGAGAGCCCTTACCTTTACTCAGAGTTTCTTAAGTAACATTTAATTTCTCAAAGGAGTGACTGCAACACATCTCAGAAAATGCTGCATTTTGGCAGCTGCCTGCTGGGTTGGGGCTGGGATTGAGGTATTGCCATTCCAGGTAACTAGAGGGCACCAAAAAGGAAAACACCATCATATTTTAGAAAAAAAGAACTATTCAGAATTATTACATGAATTATATGCCTTGCTTGGGTTTCACAGTGCTTTCAGAATTTCTGTTCTAACCTCATTTTATGTTGTTCGCAATTTTCTGATACTATGGAGCCTCTTCTACCCTCCCCCTACCACAAAAGGATTTAAGCTTTTTATGCATTTTGGGATTAACAGAGAAAAGTTATTCACTCCTAGAGAAATTTAACACTTTATCCCACCCCAAGGAACCAGTTTGGTGAGAAGGGGAATATACAAACTTTGACTTCCTCACAATTCTTATCCTTTTGGATTATAGGGAATTTCTTAATTCTTGATCATAAAATATACCTGACCTGCATTAGTTATTAGACATGTTATGGCTTTTAAAACAGAAAGTGGGGTTTAAAATCTTATTCCTGTCATAAAGTTGCTGAAGCAATGGAGAGGACTTGTGAGCTCTTTTCTGCCATCCGCCCTGGCTGGGAGAGGCAGTGCTCCTGTAGTGTGAGTGTGCAATGTGCAAGTGGTGGAAATGTACCCTTTAATTCCCATCTCTTTCCAGTTGAATAAAGGAACAAAGCATATCAAGGCGGAATGCTCAGACCAGCTGCCATAAGAAAAACCTCTTCTATTTGCAACAATTACACTGTGGATAAAAAATGTAGCACAAAAAAGTAATTAACTGGGTAGAAAATGCATTGCACTAGTCTCCGCTAAAAAATTGACTTAACAGTACATGTTTTCTTTATGTGTGTCATTAGAGACAATTTCTTTAACAATGTGAAAGAGATGTGTGGAGATAACTGTGCTCTTAAGTTACTGCTGAATTTGCAATGAATAACAAATATGTCAATGAATTTACATTGTTTGCTCCTAATAATTTGCTCATCCGTTTTCTCAATGTCAGAGCAAATTCACTCTACACCAGTTTTTCTCTAACACTGTGTGATAAGGGTGTTACTTTTGTCCCATTTTTGAAACCTTGTGGAAAGCTACACTTACTAATCTCATAATCAATTATTACTCACCTGAAAATACACCACTGATACCTTCACTTTCATCTGTCCACACTTTGCATTCACTATTTATATATCTTTGCTGTTAGACTCAGCAATTAGTGTGTGGATTAATGAATATTAATTGAAGCAAGGGCTGAGAGTCTAAAGTTACTACATCAAATACAAAGACAAGATCCCATTCTATTAAGAAGTTGTTTGCACAGGCATCTTAAAGTTTTGTTTTTCATTTTCTCCCTCCCACAGTCCCTTGAAAGGTAAAAGAGATTAATATTTTAATGTTTTTAGAACAGGAGAATTTCTCTAGTGATGCCAAATATTTTGTTGTGGAGAAAGGATGATTACCATTGACTTAAGCACTGTTGCTTTGTTTTTTCATAGAATAGGCATCATTTTTATAGAGAAACACAAGTTTCAAAGATATGGAAAAGAAATGCCTTAACCTTGAGGAATGAATATCCATGTGCACTGCCAGATGAACAACCATGGGATACCCCATCTTGTGAACACAAAGCAGCAGCACTGAAAGGTGTCCTGTCACTCAGATGTCCACTCCTGTGTGATAGTGACATTGTGGTTACAAATCTTGATGAGACGCAGATGAAGAAAAAGAGAATTTGGACTACATACATTTCAATTTGGGCAGAATTGATGCATATAGGTGCTGAATTTTCTTTTTTACTGTTACTTATCTACATACAAAATTGTAAAATCATCCATCTCATCAAAACAAATCTCACCTTTAAGCACTTATCAGTTAGCTAGAAGATACAGAAGGGCTGTTACAGGCAATATTACATTTATCTCCTCGTCCGCTTGTTGCCCAGAAAACTACCCCTGTTTAGTTTAATTCATAGTCAAGGGGGTGTGTTTTACGCTCATTAACTGCTGAAAGACTGTTTCGCCAACTCTGGACCTGCCGTTTTCAAAACTATTTGTGAAGACAAACACTTCTTGGATTCAGTTATTTTTTACCACCACTATATTTAATTAGTGAAATGATAAGACAATTTAATTATAACCAACCATGCGAGCCTACAAAGCATTTGAAAGGTAGTCCCAGGTTCAAGTACATTTTCCTCATTTGTTTCCAATGCAAAGTACAGCAGTGCAATCCTGAAGAGTACATGGTACAGAAGTATTTTCTTTTGGATGAAAGCTGATGAGCAGAACAGCTCAGCAACAAAAGGCCATCCCCTACAAGCCCAGAATCCAGGGTTCATGGTAGACATGCAGGAAAAGAGTTGCTGGTTTAAGTACGTTTTTCAGGTATTAACCACCTCCAGCCTGAATTTATCAGCCCATGAGAATACAAGTTACAGACGCCTTCTTGGCCAGAATGAACAATTTGTACCATAGAAGCCACTTTGACGGTGGTGTGACTCTTTTTGTTAACATGAGCCCACATTTAAATTATAAAGCTATTTCACAATTCAAAGATTAGTGCCTAGAGCTACTTTCTGTGCTATAGAAAGTTACACTGAGATTTTAATGAAGAATAATACCTGTATTGTTTACAGAGCAGGGCTGGAGACAGCTCTGCTCACTACCACCTGCAGGCACTGAAAATTAGAACAAGTACATGCTTAATCATTTACCAGGAAAATGGAACAGTTAGTTACAATTAAAAAAAAAAAAANATATGCTGCAAGACATGTCAAACATCAGCACTTTTTGACCTAGCTCTCACTGAGTAGTTTCTCAAGCAACTCCCTTCCTTTGGTAGGAGAGACATTTTTGCTTACTGGGTACTCAGAGGCAGCTGAGATAATTTAGTGAGAATCAATCTGACAGCAAGTAGAAGCTCTGCTTCTAGAAAATAAGTAGAACTGCATTTTGATGAGAGAAGCGTGCTGAATTGTAGCATTATTTGTATATGGCAGTCCAGGAAGGAAAGGGATGGGTAATTCTTTGTCTTGGATTTAGTGGAAGGAGTTGATTTGGTGAAGCAGTGACACACCTGAGAAGCCACCAGGTGTATGCCATGGTCACTGACTGCCTCACACACAAAACTCTCCAGCTGGGCTGCTTTTCCTTCCTGATTGGAAACTCTTACAGCAAAGGAATGTTTTAATCTACTCATAACAGAAGCTTCTTCTCCATGGACTTAAACAATAGTACTCAAAATCAGAACTTGTCTAAAGTTTTCTTCTGGTGGGCTTTTGGTGAAGGTAGGTGAATCTCAGGGCAGCACCAAAAGGAACCTGAGTAGGTCTGAGTAAATGAGGTAGAATAAATGCATAAATATTTTTAATTGTTTAGCTTGTTTGCATCATTATTGGTTGAGTTGCTAATGGAAAGCAAAATAAATGTAGTGTGAATTAGATTTCATGGAGAGCACAAATTTATTCAGTTTACATGCACCATATCCTGAAATAAAATACATCCAATGTACCTGCTGCCTCTTAAAAATACAAATAAACAGCCACAATTATCTTATTAACTGTGTTACAAGAATTTAGAGATTCATGTCTTTCACTTTAATCCTTATATTTAAAGGCAATATTTCTCTTAGCAGATTAACATCCTTCAGGATGTACAATTCTTGGACAATAACTGTCTCCTAGGACATGAGAAGTTCCTGGAATGCCTCATGTCCAAGAGCTTGATGTCACAAATGCAAGACACTATGGGGGAACACCAATTTATCTTTGACAACTGTTCCTCATATGTTCCAGAGAGTGAACACATTGTGGCTGCCAAGCAGCAATCAATATCCACCAATATCCACTCCCTGAGTATTCCAGACTTGGGCAACCATCAAATGCATGGTTAAAGCATGTTGGATGAATTTTACCCAGTACAAGTGAGAGCTTCTGGTATTGCATACTCCCATAAACATCTCTCCAAAGCAAGCCAATTTGGGAATGCTACTGGAGTCAGGCAGAGAAGAAGGGAGGGAGGTGGCCCTATGAATTTGTGTCACCCATCTTTACAAATTTCTCCAGAAAAACTGCCTCTTGATTCCCAAGAGAGGAATAAACACAGTTCAGAGTCTCTAACCAAAGGCCAGATGCTTATGCATATCCACGGATAATACAGTTCATAGCAGGATCATCAGACAGATGTGCTTCCCAAGGGTACAGCCGCACCACCACCACCCTCCCAGTGGCAAGCCCAGCCCACAAGCAACCTGACACTGGCCTTGCAACACCTGCAATTGGTTATCCTGGCATTGCTGGGCAGGCTGGGGTAAGCAGTGCCCTTGTTTTCACACCTTGCTGTGCTGAAGCAGCAAAACTGGAACAGTTCTCCAGCTCCATCCTTGCTCATCTGAACTATTTGTGACCAGACTAATTTTAATCCTCCCCAGAGGAGCAGGCAGTGGGTGTTTCAGTAGGTCTCTTTGCCACCTGCAAAGATCAATGCTAAGGCCCTTTCTTTCCCTGTTCTCTTTAGATTCCTATGCCTGGATGGGAGTAGGACTCCCACCATCACACCCACTGTGATCATGAGAGGGTAACAGCAGATACCAGATCACTGCAATGGACACAGGCCATCATCTTTGTGCAGGCCTTCACAGATGCTATACTCTCATGTTTTCCTAGCCAAAAGAATAGGAAAGAAAGGAAAAACCTAGTAGGAATTATGTATATCATGACAAACACAAGCATACAGGGAGACACAATGAGCACTTTTCTTCCTGTTAAATAAAAGCCTCTGCACTTTGTCTCAAGTGGGAATCCAAACACTGGGTTAGCCCAAAATCTTGTATATTGTGTGTGAAATATTTTGTCTTCAGCATTCTCTGAGTTACTCACATCTTGGCATTGGGAAGCAGCAGCAGTTTATGATACAACATCCCCCAAGTAATTCAGGGAGCAAATGCTGTAATTGTTAGGGAGAGAGGAGAAAAAAGTGCTCAGAAGAAACCAGATTCTCTTTTTTCTTGGTCACATGGTTTACTGGGGAAAAAAAAGGGTTTGTTCACATGGTTTCACCCTCTAATAATGCCAAAATCTCTGCATTAGTGATACATGTATCAGAACAAAGAAAAGGTTTTTGAGACCTACATGGGTCTGTGGTAATAAATGGGTCAGTATGGGTTCAGTGTCAGGATCTGTGCCCTGCCACTACAGCTTCAACATTCTTGGGGAACAAAAAAAAAAAAAAGAAAATATGTATAATACTCCAAATAAAGGCTGCTAAGAGCCCTCCTTAGTTCCTGTGAGAAAGTAAGAGCCTACAGGGTAGAAACAAATTAGGTAAAAATTAATGGCTTTTTAAATTCTAACTAGTATGCATATCACCCAGGGCTAGGCAAACTGCTCAAAACAAAACTGCTCAAAACTGCTCAAAACTGCTCAAAACAAAACAAAACAAAACAAAACAAAAAAACCTCACAATCCCAAAAAACCAAAACCAACTGAAACCCTATGATTTTTGTTTTCCAGTAGCTGGCAATACTAATGCAAGAGCTCAAGGCAAATACATTAACCGCCCCCCAGCTATGCAGAAATAATTTTTTATGTTTGGCCCTGCTTTCTTTGATGCCATTTTAGCAAGGTTATTTTTTTTTCCCCCACAAGACTCCTCTCAACAATAAAATTTAATTTCATTTAAATAACAAAATAATGCCCCAAACAAACCCCAGGAAAGATGGACATCAGTTAGAAAACATCCAGTTCCTGGCTTTGAGATAGACTGCACCTTTTTTACCGTTTGAAATACAGGGGTTTTTTTAACTTGTCTTCAAAGTTGCCAGTGACATCCTTGGAGTTCAGTGGCACTGAAACAGGAGCGCCCTTACACAAAAACAGTGCAGGTTTTTCTCTGCAGCCGTGCAGGTGTACAGGCACAGAAAGTGTTATGGGTTGACATGGTTTGGTTTTTTTTGCTTGAAGGAGGGTGTGGGGTATTACCCTGCCAGGACCTAAATCTCGTTTAGAAAAGTTGAACACCTATCAGAGGCCAGTTCTGGGCTGTTGGCAGGTAGTTTAACCACTGGGAAAACAGGATGAGACTTTTGTTAATACCCTATAAAAGCTGAGAAGGCAGAGCAGCCACCCTCTTTCTCTCCTAGCCAGCGACCAGGTAACACCTTGCGGCGGCTGCTGTGAGGGGCCGGGCCGGGCAGGGCCGGGCCCCAGGGAGCCACGGCCCCTGCCGGGTAGCAACCCCAGCCATGCTGAGGCCGGGCCAGGCCCCGCTGCCCTTGGGCGGCTGAGCTTCATAGAGCTGCTGCCCCTGCAGGGGAGCGGCCCCGGCCGTGCTTGGGCGCAAATAACAGCGAGCAGCAGGGGAAGGGAGGAAAAGCCCCGGCAGCTGCTCGTGTTGCCGGCTGGGGCTCAGGGGATGTTCCCCCCCGCCCTTATTCTGAGGCCTCTGGGAGCCGCTGGCCCCGCGAAGGAGCAGCGCAGGCCATGAGACCAAGGGGTGGAAAAGAAGGCACCAGCAGCCTTCCCACACCGCCAGCGTGGTTTGGAGGAGTTTGCAGCTCCTGCCGGCAGAGGCCACGTGGTCACCACAGGCCTGAGCACAAGTAACTCTTTCTTGCCAGCAGATGATTCAGGCACTGAAAGTTTCTTCTCACAGTGAAGACAAGATAGAGTAATGGAACCATGAAGAAGAGAGAGCATGAGACTGAGTCAGTGAAGAGAGAGTGAAAAGACTATTTGAGGCAAATGAAAAGGAGTGGCCTAATTCGGCTGGACATTTTTTGAATAATCACTGGAGAATGGAATGTTTTTTCCTGTAACATATAGATGCTGTTTAGGGGGGATGTAAAGTGCTAGTGTAAGTGATAATGAAGTTTTCTTTGTGCTCCTAGGGGGAAAAAAGAGATTTTGAGTTCTAAGATGCAGATGCTTTTGGAAATAGGGAAAAAGGGAGATTTTGAGTTTTGAGATGAAAATAATGTTGGAAACAAGGAAAAAGAGAATCTTTGCTTTATACTAGAAGAGGCATCCTTAAACAGTACCCATAATAAGCAGATTATGACCCATATGCAGTGTTGGGAAAGCTGCTAATGGGTTGGATTTCACAGTTTGCAGAGGTTCCTTTTCAGGCTGCTGCAGATGTGTGGCATAAAAGCCACGCAAGGACTGTTCCTCATGTGACCATGTCTCTATGGGACTCAAAAAGACTCCTTTCCTAAAGAACTGATGGAAGATTTTTGTATGGTAAAACTGACTGAAGTTACAAGTTTTGTCTTTCTTCATGTTGTGTGTAGGAAGGTGGATATTTGTGGGGGGAAGAGAAGGATGGTCTGAAGGTTTCATTTGTTGTTTATTTAGGTTTTTTCTTTTCTTATTTTCTTAATGTGTATAAATAAATTATCTTTTGTAATTTTAAGGTAAGCCTGTTTTGCTTTTTGAACTCTCCTAGTCATGTATATAAAATTGCAAACACTAAACCCTGACAGAAAGCATGGTCTAGCAGCAGTAAAACCTAAGTTTGGCAACCAAGCTAACATGTGCTGTAATGCTATGAGTGCAAAAGAATCTATTTAATTGCTCCTCTGATAAATCTGATTCCAGTGAGAGATCACCGAAGACTGTCCTTGAGAAATGAGGCAGCAGGTTTAAGGAGTAAAGATGTTTGAGTCCCTTTCTCTTCAGAACCATGCAATGCTGACACTGCCCTTCCCAGTATTGTTGGAGGATGCTCACATTTCCAGTATAGATAATATATTAATTTTTAATGCAAAGGCAAGTTATCTTAACACAATCTGTCCCAAGCATTTCTCAGTTACTAGAATCAAGCAGAACCTAACAAGCACATCTAATCAGCTATCACTTTTCTATTATCTGGGTTTGGCTTTCATGACATTTCTCATGTAGATTAGAAGATAAAACACATTACAGCAGTCTCTCCCAACAGTTTTGTAAATGCAAGAGAAAGCTGAGAAAAACAAACCAACCAAGAAATAACAAAAAAAAAAAAAAAAGTTTCCCATGCTTGCTTTTAGCAAAATAAGGCTGCAGAAAATGCAGCAGTTCTCCCTTTATTTCTCTGTTATTTGACTTGGGAAATTTCCACAAGACATAAATCAGATTCAGTTTTTTCAGGAGCTTAGAATGAAGATCAATGTTCTTGATCTTTTTGAACCCCTGTACCATCTGCAAAGCTATCCAGACATATACCCTGGCACAGAAAACCTTTCTGATATTGCAGTTCATTCCTTCCCTGTTTCACTACGATTACAGAGGAAGTCTAATTTACCATAAGAAAAATTACTAGAAACATAGAGTGCACCAATGAACTTCACACTAGTGGGGCTTTTAAGAACATTCATTCTTTCAAAAGTGCAGAGAGAAGCAGGCTCATATGAGACCTCTTGAAGGGAATGTGAAGAAGGACGCTCTTCAAAACCTCGATTTAATACATTCCCCTCAGATCAGAAAGTGCAGGTGAAACATCAGACATCAAACAAGCAGGAGATGGGGAAAGCTACAGCAGCTGAATATGGTTTCAGACCTAAACTTTCAGACCACATTTGATAGGCATGTTTTCTTTCCTGCTTTCTAAAGAAATCCTGTGAACACCAGCAAAACTCTACTGATGCTGACCATTCCCTGGACTAGGAACAGGCGTGCAGCGGTGAGCAAACCACCCTGGTGAGATTGCCTGAAAATCTTCTGAGGGCCTTATGTGCTCCAGGCTCCTCCTGGTTGCAGAGAAACATCTCTGTGGTGGCAGACAGGCACCAGCTCTGAGGGTGTCTGCTGACCCAATGGCACCACTACAGCACTTCAAAAAAAAATTCAAAAAATATTTTTTTTCCCGTCATCACTGCAACTAAGCTTCAAAATGTGAACTGGAAAGGACTGAAACCTTACCTGTGCCTTCAGAAACTTGATGAAAAGAACTCTCAAGCATATACCATATACTTTACTGAAAGAACTGTACAGGAACATGTCTGTTATGGGAGAGGAGGAAAAAAAATGATGCAGATAATCACACAGGCACATGTGTGTTCTCCCCAGCTGTGATCCTGTGTGCTGCTTTCTCCCTCTCCTCAATCACAGCTCAGCACTGACCAGTCCCTTGGTGGAAACTGAGTGCCCTTGGCTATTGCTTGCTTCTTCCCTGATTCTCTACTCTCAATGCTTCCTCAGTATTATGCTCCTCAAAGGCTGAGATTGGTATGCCCACACAGCACACACCAATAATCTGAAAGCAATACATATCTGATATTTGCTATATCTTGAAATGACTAGCAAGGATTTTGCATTTCAGGAGGAAGAGATTAATTTAGCTGGTAAGGCCAGTGTGGTTGTCACAACAGTGTGGATCAAATGTAGCCCTGGGGTGAAAATATGCAGGTACATTAACTCTGCATTATGTTTTCCTGTATGGGAGAAGTCTTGTTATTTATATAATATAATTAAGGCATATGTCCAACCATGCTTGTAACATAAATATTTTAAGATGAAGGAAGAAAGACAAAAAACACTATCACTCAGTAAACTGTCTCAGAAATGAAAATAAACTTAAAACGGTGTAATTTTCCCAGATGAAAAGCACATCATAAAATGAAACCTGATGAAAAAAAAAGCAAAGAGTCAGGAAAACACCTCTTCTCACCCAGAATTTTTTCACAAAACATTAAGCTCTAGTAAATGCTTAGACAATTCCAAAACCTGAAAATGACAAGACACATAAGGAACAAATATTTTTGATTTAGTGCATTCCACTCCAGCTGTTCTGGATGTCAGAAGGGCATGACTTGAGAGAGGAACATGTAAGTGTGAAGAGACCTTCGGTTTTGCAGCTCTGGGCAATCCCAACTGTTAGAATGCAAACTCGTGTGCTAAGTGCCAGAGCTGAAGGAACCAAGGACTAATTGGTTTAGGCTGTGTCCTCAGCCTGGCAGGTATATTTGGTACATGAAAATTTTAGCTGAATTCCTCTTATTTTGCATCACAGGTCATGCTTAAGTCAGTTCCCTACCTGTGAGCTATAATGCAGAACACAAACAAGTATTTATGATTGATGAAAAAACAGATAGGTGATAAACCCAGCATTCCTGCCTTCATTTTTTATTTATATTGAATTTGTACCCAAAAATTCCACCTCCAGTTATAGTCTGACTGCTGCTTTTTCAAGGGAAGAGCTTCAGTGAGGAATCCTTTCTTGCTTTGAAAAATTTTAATAGAAAAAGTAATAGCAGTGGAAAAAAGCGTCTAAATGGGAAAAAGTCCTTTCATAACAGCCTGCTGTTTGCTTAGAGGTTTTTTTTTCTTTTTATTATTGGGCTTTTTATTGTTTCCAGAGAACACTTTATGTTACGAAAGCCAAGATCCCTTAATCTAGGAAGACCTTGAGATGAAACATGTAACAATATTTGTTCATTTTCTCAGTGAAAATGGGCGGATAATGATGACTTGATCTCTTCCCTCATCAAGATTTATATTTCTAGTTTCACTCCCAAAAGAAAGGTTCACACCACAGTCTCAGTGTTGAGATCATGTGGCACAATACAGTGCTGCAGTAATTTAATTGCTACAGTAAAAGAATCATAAAAGCTTAGCCCTTTTGGGTTTTGCTTTGTTTGTTCTGTCTTCCTGTTGAACAATTGGTGAAGAATGTGCAGCAGTCTGGGAGACAGGAGAAAAAAGTAAAGTTTAAAAGAAAAACCAGGCTTTTTCCTAGGAAGGCTCAGTCATTATGTCATTAGCCATAATATTTTCAGGGCAAAACCAGCCCAATTTGTCCCTGACCCCAGAGCGTTCCACCTGGCAAAAGCTACAATGGATCCAAAAGCGAGTCTCATTATTGAGCCTTCCCTGATTTAAATGTGCTATGATTTTCATGTCCCTACTCTTGGTATTATTGAAGGGATACTGTCCTGGTTTCTGCTGGAACAGAGTTAATTTTTCTTCCTAATAGCTGCAGAGTTCTGTGATCTGGATTTTGTATAATAACATATAACAATAACATGTTCATAACGTGTTTTAATTGTTGCTGAGCAGTGCCTAAACTAAGTCAAGGACTTTTCACCTTGTTATGCTGCCCCACCAGTGAGCAGGCTGGGGATTCCCAAGATTATGGGAGGGGACAGCATTGGGACAGCTGACCCCAAATGGACAAAAGATATTCCACCATATGATATCATGCTCAGCCTATAAACTGGGGGAAAGCTGCTGCTTGGGAACAATCTGGGCATTGGTCAGCTGGTGGGGAGAAAATGTCTTTCATTCACATCACTTGTTTCTCTTGAATTTTATTTCACTCTTTTTTTTGAGATTTTGCTTTTCTTTAAAACTCATTGTTTTAATTTTATTTCAGTTCACTGTTTCCTTTTCAACCATTTGCTCACTTTCACTCTTCTGATTCTCTCCCCTGTTCCTCCGGGGGAACTGAGTGCATGGAGCTGAGTTGCTGGCTGGAGTTTACCCATGACAATAATCCATGTATAATCTTGGCCAGATTTCAGATGCTATGATAAAGAAGGAAGTAGCTGAGGAGGGAGGGTGTGATTTTGCACATCTCTACACAAGGCAGTCTGAGCACTTCCCCTTGCTTCATCTGTGCATGAGGTGAAGCGGTAAAGCAATGACCAAACATTTGCATGGCAGGGGGAGTGGAATGAACACAAAATCAAAATCAGCCTTGTCCTGGAAAAAACCTGTGAGCAGGTATCAACAGGTACTCCTGAAATCCTGTGTGGGCCTGGGCTCTGGGGGTTATACCACAGTCCTGACTTTCTGAACTGGGAAAAAACCTCTCTGTCTTAGCTTGTGAGCCAGCATGAAGCAAGAGCTCCATAGGGAATCTTTGACTGCAATGTTTTCTCTCTTACAGTAGTTAGCCTTCAGTCTCCCCTGTTTTCTTCCTCCTTTGTTTCCAAATCAGAAGACTGTCTTGCAAACAGGATGTTCCCACTCTCCTCCCAGGTAACAGCATCAAGGGAAAGCTGCTTTTGCTGGCTCCCTCTCTTCTAGTACCTGACCATCATGGCTAACAGCTTGCTGTCACAAGGCTTGCTGACTAGAGAAGAGCTGAAGTGACAGCCAGCATGACATTTACTTTTTGTGCTTCACTGCTGCAAGGGCCAGTATGGAGAAGGAACTAGTTCATCCAGGGACATGTGGAGCTCAGAGGGGCAGCCCTACTTCTCAAGGTGGCCTCTCAGCACTGCAGCTCTGCTGGGACAGACAGCAGGACCATGCAAAAGGCTGAGGTTAGTTTGAATGCCACTACATGCTATGGCACAGACAAGGTGGTCCTTACACAAAAGCTTTTACCTCTACAGAAATAAGCCTACGAAGAACATTCATTCTGTAACAAGAAAAATCACTCCACCTCAATTACTCCCACTTATTCCAGAGGAAACAGAGTGACAGAGGATGAGGAAAAGGCTGAAGTTGCTGCAATAAGAAGGTCTGTATATCTCCAACAGATGTGGTTTTAGAGACTGTTGCTAAAGCTAAGATAGACCATGTCATCTACCCCTGAAGACGAGAGAGCTTTGAGAGTGACCTCGAAAGTGAAAGCTGCCGTCAAGCTAAATTCAGTGCCAGCAGGTGAATTCTGCACTTGTTCATCCAAAGCAATTCTAACTCAATATAAGATCTCCTGTTTCCAAAGCTACTGAAAATACCTCACTCAGAAGTGATGGAAATATTGTCAGTCTGCTGCAAATTTGTGTGAAAGCTTGAGCTGAACGGTCCTATTTGCTGGACAAGAAAGAGACACAAGGGGTAGAAACACACGCTGCCTACTGATGGCTGCATCACTGGTTTCTCATGCAATCTCTTAATATGGTTTTATTTGTCATATCTGAGTTAATTTTTTTCAGCAGATAACCTTTAGTGTTACAGAAACATTAGCTAGAAGAAAGGCCAGGGATCTGAATGAGCAATGTGGTGTCTTATGTCACCCATAGTGGTGCAGAACACCATAAAGATGCCCATAAACAGAAACTTTTCCAATATTTGAAATTAGACAGGAATGCTTCTTTTTTGAGTGGGAAACACAGACTAAAAATGACGTGCCAGTTCTTGAGGATTTTATATTTCTCAGTAACACAGTAACATCAAAGGAATTGATATCAACTAATTTGCTGGATTTGAAACTAGATTATTTTTACATGCACACTCCAAGGAAAGTACCTTCTAGGGATCTTCTTTTAGGGAGCTTCTTGATGAGATTTCATCAGAGCAATTAAGTATTATTTTCTGCTTAAGATAGTATCATCAGAGCTACCATTGATACATGAAGATCTTGAAGGAAAGAATCAATTCTGATGGCAAAAAAAGCATAAGGGCTTTTGACATTGATAAGTTTAGGTGTGCATGAGAACTTGCTTTTCCACATGTTTTCTTTTCTTAGGCATGAAAACTGGAGTCCTCAGATTTCAAGTGGATGAAAGTAAAGGCCCAGTGGTAAGCAAATGAAAACAACAGAGATGCATATTTTAAATGTAAATCCATTCTACGATTTAATGCCGTGGGAATCAAATCATAAGCATTTACAATGAGAATGGGTCAGCAAGACAATTGAGAGAGCATCTATTCCCATGAGCTACAAAGAAAATATTTTGTTTGCATGTTCACTCGTTTGTGTATTTTGAGGACCACATTACAGGGAAACATAAGTTACAACTTCCTTACTGATTATTAGAGGAGAGAAACAAAAGGTATATCTGTTCCCTGTTCAATGATCCGTGCAACCAGAGCAATATCCAGAGCAAGAAAACTAAGACTGTAAGAAGCTAAAACGACTAGTACAGCAAATGGTTTTAAATGAATATAGTAAGGGCTGAATCAAGGTGACCTATGAAGCCTGCTCCAAAATACATTCTCTTAGGAAACAGAAACTTAAGCCCCTAACTCTAACACAAATTCTAACCCTGATCGTGATCCTAATGTCACACTAACCCTAACCCCTAATCCTAACCCTAAACCTTAACACAAACCCTATCTCTAACCCTAGCAGGCAGTCCCAGTGTTTCAGGTGTAGATGAGAGGCTGCCCAGGGGATGTAATAATCACCAGGATCTTTCTATGCTGGTACATTTTTCTGTGAGGAAAAAAAAAAGTATTGCATTTTGGAGGTGGAATCCAAATCTGGACAATGGGCTCCTGGAAGAGAATGACAGTTTTTTTCCATAGGCAAGAAAGTATGCAGCCCCAGTGTTTCTGGGGAATAAATGTTTTCTTGCATGTTAAAGCTGTAATTTTTATATGGTAAGCAGGAATTCTACAGCTATACTAAGTTTCTATGGACAATAAAACATGAAAGCCGTGCTCAATGCTTTTCATGAAGAAATGAGAAAGAATGATAAACTTTGTGTTCACTTTTGTTTCTACATGCAACACATAAAAGACCACTTTCCCCAATTTTTACTAAAAAAGGTGTGTCATTTCTAGAAACAAGAAGTAACTAATCATGGCTCCAGTGTCTCTGGCACTAGGAAGGAGAAAGTGTTCTCATTGCTGAAGACTTTTTGCAGTAAATTTTCAGCTTGGCTGGAGGCTGTTCAACTGTTTTACATATGCACAAGAAATTATACCCTACAGCAGTCATTCTCCACTGTCTGAGCACTGGCAAGGTACAGTATGAAGATTTGAGATTCATTAGGTCATGGATGCAAATAGGGGCTCATGTAGAAAGATATCCAGGAGTGGTGGTGGCATGAAAAACTTGAGAGGAAGATCACAGGCATTGCTACTCCTCAAGCAGAGAAGAACTATCTTTGCAAAGGGTAAATCTCATTTGTGCAGGAGACAGACTTCCTTGAGGGGCTTTACAAGGCTGTGAAGTACAACCCTGCAGCATCAACACTTTGGACTCTTATCACGAGCTTCAACATTTTCTGCAAGAAAAGACTTCCAAGAGAAAACCATATTTCAACGTATCTTAATGAATTGGACATATGTATACCACACAGAAATCTAATAAAACCCAGCCAAGCAGTGAAGAGAGGAGAGGATGAAACATGTAACAGGCGTCGGAGAAATCTCTCAATACACTGCTGAAAGGCTCAGGCACTGCAGTGGTGGCCACAGAGTCACTCAGAAGTCAGAGACAAGAAGGGACCCAGAATTTCACTTCTGTGGAGGAGATGAAAAACACAGCACCACTCATCCACATGTTTTCAGCCAGGTTTGGAGGAAAGTGAGATATCAGCATGGAAATCATTCTGCAGCAATTTTCTTCATGATTTTTAACCTTTGTGGCTTCCACGCAGGTATAAAGGACAAAGACAACACTATCCTATTAAAAAAGACCATAAACTAAATATTGAACACTGTAACCTCATATTTTTTTCCCACTTTTGGAACACCACATGATTTTGTTCAGCTGAATATCTGACTTCTTTATGATCCATACTTGTTTACTTCTATTAGCATATGTGGCCCCAAGCACTTATAAGCAAGTGTCCCTAAACTGAATTTGTCAGGGATGAATTGGTGTAACCCAGAAATTTTCCACTGGGTCGTGGACAATGACTTATAGAATGATGTTAAGGGACTCGTAGATCTCAGCCTCCAGTTACCAGATGAGAACAATCCAAACACAGTGTTTGAGAGGGACCTGTTGCAACCTACTAGTATAATAGTATGGCACTCTGGATGTAGGAGCATGAAATTCATAAACATAAATTTTTTTTTAAATGCCTTTCATACCATTGTGTGATTCTAGCCAAAAAAGCAAAACAAAAACCAAAACAAACAACCCCCTCCCCAAAAAACCCCAAAACCAAACACAAAAAAACCCAACAACACCCCCCTCCCACAGAATAATGGGTTAGCATTGTTCCTCCTTATTGGTTTTAACTCAATGCAGATGTTTACACTGCCAACATTACTTTTTTCTCAGAGATGGGTGGCTACAACCAAGAGGATATTAAGTCTACAAGATTTTGGGTCCATCTTACCCCACTTTCTCACAATTTTCCCCCTCTTATTCTAACAGTCACAGTGCTGGCAACCAAGCCTGACACAAGACACCAAAAAAGAAAGCTTACTGCACCTGTACAGGTGTCCACCATATTTTCCCAGTCTATCCCCAAAATTTCAAGGACAGATATGGAGCTGTACATGAAAACAGAGAAATACTATTTCCTTTATGAGGTAAAGGTCCTTTTGGTTTTTCTTTTTTTCCCCAACTTTTAATAAGCAAAGATGCTTCTTTCTGTAGTATTATCCAGTGATGAATAACCTATACTACTATTTGGTACAACACTGTTGGCTTAAATCCCCATTGAAGCACCTCCATGTGTGCACGCATGCACACAAATACACCACTAAGTTTTTATAGTGATGTGTGCTAGCTAAAAAACATCAGAACTGCCACTGCTTTGGGAACTTCAATTCTCTTTCCTTTCCTCATCTTCTCATTTGCCTCCAGGCACTTTCTAACAAATGTCTTTAGAACTTATCTATCCCTCAGATATTCTGCAAGTGTTTTACCTGTACACAAATATCTCCTCTGCTTTGTGGGATAAAAACCCCCTCCACGTTTTGTTCAGTATATGCCCAAAAGCTCACTTGATGCTTATGTTAGCAAGTTTCCTTGAAAAGGTCAGCCTTTGCAACAAGTAAAAAAAAATCTTTCTAGAAACAAAAATTCAGCAGCAACATTGAAAAATCAAGAGACAACAAGAGAGAACAAAGGACCTGGAGTCTAAAAGAAATCCCAAATACAGAACTGAATTCAGTGATAAATCTCAAGCTCATCCAAAATAAGGATGGAGCACAAAAAAACCAAAACCATTGTGAAATGGAAAAACTACGCAGAGACTGAACCAACCATGATCCCTCAAATTTTCCAGTCATTCTGATTATTATAATCTGCACCTCCACAGTCTTTTTCCACTAATGCATTATCAAATACAGCAGTTTTTTCTTCTTTATTTTGGAACACAGCTCTTGTGCTAATTTATCCTAACAGATAATGTGATCATTGGTACTTTTTAGAGACAACCTACAGAACACATGAGGAAATGAAAAGCAGATGAAACAGGTATGCTATAATTTATTTTTTCATGCCTACAAAATGATGGCTATAAGGTAAAACAAAACAAAACAGAAAACAAAACAAAACAAAAAACAACCAAAAAAAGGAGCAACCAAGACATTACACATTTCAGGATTACACACTTCAGGACTGCCAAGATGGATTTTAAGAGGGACAGAAAATCAGAAAGTTCAAATCCAGGTGGTCCTCATCCAATTGTGTAGGGGTTTGTCACCCTTGTCACCTTTCTGCAGCCTGTAGTTAAAGGATTCTTCAGTCAAGGTACAAACCCCAATCCATAGTGATTTCCCTACAGCCTTTGATTGCAGCACCTCCCCCGTGAGCAGGGCTGAATGTTTAGAATTCATCTTATTTTGATGCCTTTCTCTAAACAATGATTGATAGAAATTTACTCTGTGATATCAATGTTTTCTTGGGCAAAGGGCAGAATATGTCACCTGAAATATCAATACTGATTTAACGCTTGTAATTGCAGGTAGTAATCATCATCGTCATCATTACCCATCATCATCATGACCTTGAGGCCGTTTGCCTATGTAACTACCCTCAATCTTAAGCTTCTTTCAGTTGTTGTTGGCTGAACCCAAAGCACAGGGTGGGCAGGAATCACTTCATCCAGTGTAACTCTTGTCACTTGACTCCAGAGCAAGTTTTGGAGAATGCTGTTAATAAACACCTTAATCCTTGAAGAGTTGTCATGCAGAAAAAATGATTATTCTACTGAAACTGCACAGATGAACACATATAGAAGTAAAGAATAGGCTATAGTTATTGCACATGCTTGGATTAAAAAAAATGCCTTCGAGACATATGAATACCTCAAACTAGACCCTGGCTTTGGAGGTTTGCAATATCATTCACTGTTGGTTTTACAAACAAAAAATAATAGTTGTAGGGTAAAAATCAGACTGAACATAATGTAGGACATATTACAAAACTGAAAATAGCTTTTCACTTAGATAGCTTCCATGGATAATAAAGACAGGTAATGGATTGTGACTGACATGTCTGTGACCTCTAAAAGTTTGCAAGTAGCTCTTGAGACCCAAGGGAGCATTCTTCTCTGTACAGTATCCTAGAAAATGGCTTCATTTTGTTAACTAGCTCTCCATTCATGAAAACTAAAAAACCATGTAGACAAGGGGAGAAAAATCAGTCATTTAATGGCATATATGATCCGTCACTGCGTTGTATATACCATGGGTATTTTTTGCAATGGGAAAAACTGATCAAGAAAAAAGAAGAAACTACAAAAGATGATATTTGTTTCCAGAATGCCACACATTCTGTATGGAGCTTTGAATTTTGACATTTTTGTTTGCCTTTGCAGAAGAGTAAATTAAAATTAAGGTGTTTGACAGGATAATGAGAAAGAGTCGTATCAAGGGAGAAGAGAGCATATGTTCATTTATTTAAAATAATAATTGTGAAGTGTTCAACATATTTAAATCAGCGAGGCACATATTCACCATATAATTTAATTAGCACTTCTCGTAGATACCATACATGTTTCTAATGCACATTTTTCTTCCATACATTTATAAATAGTGAGCTTATTTATAGCAGCAAACTGACCAGAAGGTGGCCCCATAGTGAATATGATGCAACTTAAAATTCACTCAAGGGAATTGTCTGATGTCGAAAAGTGTAAGCTCTATTTATCAATCCTAAAAAGTACATTAGACTAGGTCTCTTTGAAGGGGTAAAGTGTTTTTCATTGCAGCACTCCAAATTATTTTAAAATTCATTATGAAATAGATTGAGCAGATACAGAGATAACCTCCAATCTACTTTATTACCTTAAACTTTAAAACCATAATAATTAATGCAAGCAAAAAGCTGACATAGCCATGTTGTGTTGTTCAAGAAGTGGTTTTTCCCAGGAAAAGAAAACTCGATTTTAGGAGCTGACCAATGACCACTGATGAAACCCATTAAAAAAAAACTACTGGCAAATTTACTAGAATTTTGCTTCATGGTTTCCTGTGAGGTTTCCTCAGAGCAGCAGAGTCACAAACCTGTGCCTTCATTTCCAGTGCAATTCACTGGAAAGAATCAGAAACCATTTTGCAGCATTTACAAAGCTGCTTCTTCCTTTACAACTACTATCCTGGGATGCAGACTGAGCAGACTCTAAATTTGTTATCACCACTGAAAATAGACACTCATTCTGAGCTGGAATGACATATGGCACTGCTCTCCAAGCTTTGTTCAAGTGCAGGACATATTTCTTAGCACAACAGTGCTGTGTTAATGTGATGCTATCAGAAATAGATATAATAATCTATGAAATGCAGTTGCTTAATACTTCTGGTAGATGAAACTGCTAACTACAACAGCAGGTGGTTTTGTTCTTTTTTTTTTTTCCAAAATCAGAGGATTTAAAAAAAAAAAAAAAAAAGAAAAATTTGAACAATACAGTTTAACATGACTGGAATAAACGATGACACTTTTTACACCACAACTCTGTAAAGGCCTTTCTTGAAATTAAATTGTCATGCAAGGATGTAGTGTGACTTATCCTGAATATTAATAATGTTTATCACTCTACCACTTTATAGATCCAGGCAGAGCAGGAAGTTTGAAGCATCAAAGAGGTGATTCCTTGCAATCGATGAAAGCCAATGGAAAGATGAACTTTCCATGATCCCCTGATATCATTTTTGTTTCACAGGTGAGCATTGCACAGACTGAACGGTACAAGTGTTTATGAGCTGTGACAAGTTAGGACAGATGTGCTGGCACCAGGGTCACAGGAAGGTTGGCAATGGAGAGAACAGGTGCTGATTGACAGAAATACAATTTGGGATGGGTCAAGTCAGCGTAGAGGGATAGGGGGATAATTTCCCTACCTGTTTGGATAGGGGGATAATTTCCTACTGGATGCTGACAGCCAATATAAGTTTCCCTTCAAATTAACATGTTATTCTTAAGGATAATTGAGGATTTTTTTAAAAAAAGTTACTCTGAGATGATAATTATGTTTTGTCTTTCTCACACACACATCTTGACCAAGCACATGAGATATGAGCAGCCCATTTCATCAACACTGGGAAAAAGGTGGGGTAAAATTTTAGCTAACTGTAGGGAAAATACCCCTTTAAAACCTCCACAAGCTCTTTGTTCCCCAATTCTATACACTCCACAGGGTAGCTGTGTACCTCCATCGAAGCCACTGGCCATTTGACAATTAGAAAAAAATGTTCTTGAAGGCTTTCATTTTGACTCTATCCCCAGACTTCAAGCATTGAAGCAGAGGTAATTAAGATTAATAGAATGAAGAGTTTCTACAATTAATACATACTCTAGACAGGCAATAGCATAATGTTTATTCAAACAAGGCAGAACACTGCATCAATGATTATAACTTGAACCATTCATTTTAATTCAAAATTGGTAATATTAAAGTTATAGTACTCACTAGGGGCACAAGGAATTACACCATGCTGTCTAGACAAAAATTCTTCCTGAAGGAAGACTGTGAATCACCCCAGAGCTTTTGATCAACACATCCCAAGTGTAAGCAAATGTTTCCTGAAATAGAGAATACTTATCACTTGTCACAATATAATTGCAGCTGTTCTGATTTCAGATGACAAAGTACCTGCCTCAAAATTTCCAGAGTCCATATCCCACACAGCTGGTACAGTAGAGTCTAGTGGCTGCTAATGCAATTACCCAAAATACTCTGCTATCACCAATTAGCTCAGGCCTAGTTTTCACAGGTGCCCTTTACCTGCCACGTCAGTGGAAAAATGTCTTTTTCCTACTGGTTCATCACAGAAGGACCACCTTAAAGAAGTGGGTGAGGAGGGGCAATACCCAGAGCAGACCTTTGGAGTGGAGAGGGGCTGGGTTATCAAGCTCCACTCCATGCTTGGCTTTCCTGTATGCAGGTTTTAAAAGCAGAATACGATGAAACAACCATACCCTAATGCAGAAGGCTACAGGCACTTTAAAGGAATATAATCTGAAATCCAACACATGTATTTGGAAGAATGGAAATCCTTTTGCATAATTACTGTAGGTTTCAGCACTCAGATGTTTCCCAGAGCTGGTTGATGCCTTTCTGGATACCAGTCCTTCTGGAGGAAAAGACTATTGTCAGGAGCCTCACACTTTATTTGGAGTGAAAAGTCAGATTAAAATTCCCCTTTGGAATTAATTTTAGAAGAAGCAGCCTTAAATACTCAGCAGGCAGAAACAGTTAATTTTCTTAAAATGAAGAATAGCTTAGGAGTCCCCATTATGCTACACCATGTTTATATGGAATAGCACAGGAAGACTAGAAGACTCACCTGGGTAAAATTACAAAATTTCAGACTGCCAAACTGTCAGATTAAAATCATCTTGCTGTAGTTGGCTTTGAATGTTTTTCCCTGCTCACATGCCTCTAGCTCAAGAGAGGAAGCCTGACTTCCATATATTAACTGATAACTCTCCAAACTCTTTTCCCTGATACTAAAGAGAAGTCCATACCTTCAGAAGCTTGAAAGGGAGTTCTGAAGAAGAAAGATGAGGACAAAGAATGAAAAGACATTTGAAAGATGAAATTACCATTTAAAGATGTCAGAGCGATGTAAAGTGAGTTGCTCAATTTCTTTATGAAGCAGTCAATAAGATCAGCTTCATGTTTTCTTCCTTTGATTCTCTGAAACATGGATTTTTTTCACCTTGTGATACAAGTTAATTTAAAATTCATACACTGAAAATGGTAATATTTGGGGGTTTTATACTCACACAAAAATATTTTTAAGCAGTTCAGACAGCCTCAGACTTTATTAATGAGATGCAGCTAGAATTTTTATCCATTCATTCACACATCAGTATTTGTAGACACTACACTTAATCTGCCATTGCCACACCTACAGTCATCACTCACATTTTGTGGTTACGTTTCCCCCCAGATGTTAGGTGGCAACAATGGATTTGTGCCTTTTTAGCATTTCTTGAAATATATTTGTTGTCATATATTAGTTCTTCAAATTATGTTATTTGAACTGAATTTAAACAGAGGACTGTTGGGGGTTAAGTTT
>VYXD01002339.1:0-13322 GCA_013397195.1 Hylia prasina
AAGATAACCAGGCAGGCGACCCTACAAAATAGAGCGGCCATCGATTATCTACTTCTTCTCCACAAACACAGCTGCGAGGAGTTTGACGGCCTCTGCTGCTTCAACCTGTCATCCAAAGCAGAGGACGTCCACCAGGCCATAAAAGGTATCCGCGAGATGATATCTGATATAAAGTACGAGGCAGAGGACTGGCTTGCCAACACTTTTAAGAACTGGGGACTTACAAGCTGGACAATTTCCGTATTACGACCCATTTTAGTTGTACTGTTTATCGTTATTTTGATTACCATTGGACTTTTAATTTTAAAAAGAATGCTGATTAATTTAGTCCATACGACTACTGCAGCAACCGCAGCGGTGGCGTATGCTTCTCTGCCAGTGGCTCCCCCCACGGAGGAAGAACTTGCGTATTACGGTGACCCTCCGCCATACGAAGAAGATGAAGATGAGCCATGGGCAGAGGAGGAAGTTTAAAGAACTTTATTTCGTTCATTTTACAAAATAAAAAACAGGGAGATGTGGGAGTTCATTTTGTAAATATTTTGTAAAGTTCTGTTAAGTGTTAAAGTGTTTGTGATGAGTTGAAAATCTTCTGTATCACAGTTGGTCTCTCCCGGTTCCCCCCGTCCTTCCCTCAGATCCCTAGTGGTTTGTCCCTGTTTTCCCGCCTTTGAGTTGTTTACCCCAAAGTCGTTTTATGTCAATCATTTGTTAACCCGTCCCTAGGCCTTGTCAGTCACCTGCGAGACGTCCCTGTTCTCTGGAAAGTTCCAGGCAGGGCGTCGGGTGATTGGCCGGACCTCCCCTTTCTCCTCCCTTTGTTGAGCCCCACTGGTTTATGTAATGTCTGCCTAAGTCTCTTGCTATACCGATTGGCTAGCGACTGTCCCCTCTTCTTGTGCCCACCCATCAATAAAAGGTGGTGCACAGAAGGCTCGGGGGCTCAGTCCAGAGCACCTTCCCTCCTTCCAATAAACCTTCCCTTGCTCCCACTCTGGACTCAGTCTCTTCTTTCTGCCTGGAGGCATTGGCTGCTGGCTCCGGAGAGTCCAGCATCGCTGTCCTCGTGCCGCCGTGTGGCACCCGCACAAGGAGGCTCCAGGCTTCAGGACGGCCTGGGGCCATCCCGGGTGCAACAATTTACAAAACACACTGGTCCAAGAAAACCAAGAGTTTTGTGTAAAGGATGTTTTTCCATGACCTCTTTTTCACTTTGTGAGTGTGCATGCACTCAGGTATACACAGCAGCACTTAAGCCTCAGACATATTTATATTTTTAATTACTTTGATACAGCTCTGAACATTACAGACCTGCTGGATAAGAAATTGCCAATACTTGCCAAATTCCAGTGATTTAATCAGGAAAGAACTTGCGTCTCTGAATCAAGGGTATGACTATAAACAAAGTATCTTCTTGATTTTAGCGAAGAGAAACAAATAAGCTCCTCCTCAGCTTGAAAGAGCTTATACTGTGTATTACCTTTCTCTAAGCTACACCTCATGGTATAGTTTAGCTAGAACAGGGAAGATGTTGGTCTAATGTTTCTTTTTAATTTCTTGAGTTTAAATCAAATCCCTTTAGCCTTTCAGTAATAGAATTGAAACAAAATATTTTAGGGAATGGTTCTTTCATTTTTATCAATAGCAAACATTATGAAAAAACCCCCCACATTTGAAACTAATTTCTATCAGTGGGAACTGCTCAGAATTTCCAAACAAGGGGAGAAAAGTGGAGAAAACCACTGGGAGCTGCAAGTTTGTGATAAATACTGAAATAGCAAATCAAATTTCACCTGATTCTGCTAAATTCATTGTGTCACTCTAGAAGCAAACTCTATATCCCATTTCCCTGACACTGCAGTCAGTGGTTAAACAGAAGAACAAGTTCAGACTGAAAGCAATTTAAAAAGTAAAGTTCATTTGTCTTGGAAAATGCAAAGCTCGGTTCTCATAATTCAAATGGCTTCAGACAAAGCTGGTGCCTTGTGCTTTCTGCATGCCAGGAACAGATATAAAAGATTCTGTGGACTGACTCAATCATAACTTCTAAAGGATTTAAAAACATGTGCTTGAATATTCTGCTGCACTTATTCTTCTGACAATTGTTTTTCTTGACAAACCATTTATAAAGCTCTAATTATTCACAGTTCCATTTATTGAGTCTAAGGCTCTGCAATGGCTAGTGCTCTTTATCATTTCGTGATAACCATTGCACCATTTCATCAGGCATTGCACAAAAAGCAGAAGAGCCCTTTGCTCACAAAGACAGGAGCTAAATGTTCTTGACCCTGAAATACATAAAACAAATGGAGGACTGCTACAAAATACTATCAAATACTCTAAGGAAAGCTCTGTACACTGTTTCTTTTTGTCCTAGTCAGATCAAGCCTATTGATACAGAGAAGAGTTTGGAGCCCACCCACCTGCTCAGTTTTTTCAGCAATTCATCAGTGAAAACATATTTCAGTGTATCAGAAGCTCCAAGTATCAACACACTGCGGTCTGAACATGATAATAGTGACTAAGGAAAGCTTTTGCTCACATTAACTGGGGCAGGAAAGGTATTCAGGCCCAGAGAGCTGCCTGCAAATCTCTCCAGAGTGCAGGAAATCATCAGGAGTCCTACAGCAACATTTCCATAGGGTGAAGCATTTACCTCAAGAGCTTGAGAGCCCCCTGTCACAATGCTGTGCCCTCGCTGACATTTATTAAAATCGCATGCAATATCATCTCTTGTCTTAAAGTAATTTATTATGAAGCTAAAGGCCCTGCCAAGTGCCTTCAGGCTATCTTCAGCATATTTTAAAAAGCAGTATCTGAAGTAATGTATATGTAAGAAATGCTCTCAACATACAGAAGCATAAAGAAAGCAAACAGCCCCTCTTTACCCCAGCTCAACACTGAGGCAGAACATTCAGACCTTGGGGCTCAGCACACTCTCAGAGGCCAGGAGGTGCTGGTTTGAGCACCTCTAGCAGGTACAGGATCCTGTTCTGAGGTGCTGTGCCCTCCACTGGCACTATGCAAGAAACTGGGGTGGAAAGGACTGTGTTAAGCAGCTTCTTACTCGTCCCATTTCATTAAGGTCATTTTTGTACACTAAAAAATTATCATTATGTAATTTAGATGCATTAACTTTTGGCTACAGCTCCAATGTCTCTGAAATGGAATGGCTCCTGTGCTATACATGAAGGGACTATTAACTCAGATTAAAGAGGGAATTTGGCAGGTAAAGCACACACACAGGATGAATTTTTATTTTGAGGCTTGAGCAATACAGCAAGTTCTCACTTGGCCAAAGGTGATCCTGTCAGATGACATCATGTCAGATGGCACTAAACAGCAATTGAATGTTCTGTGACAGTGTTTAGCCACACTTGCATAGCAGCAAAAAGTCATCACACAAATGCGAAGGTGCAAAAGTTGTCTGAGTGTGAGCAGGTGTCCTGGAGTGTAATTAGCATTTCATGGCCCTTTTGTTCCTTCATACTGATCTGCCTACAATTAGCAACTTGTACTGGCACACTGCAGCTGATAGGTCCCCCTGCATCTGCCATGCCTATCAACCCCAGATCATTCTCAGCTTCGGGAACCAGCTTCTCTCCTCTCTAATAGGCTGGCTGATAAGTTAGGCTCAATTTTCTGATGATTTCTGCTTTTCACATTTTAAAATATTTTGTAATACGTATCACATCCCATTTCCTCCAACATTCTTTATAATCTATTTTGAAAGAGAGCAATCACAGCCTCTTGTAGCAAATGCAGTTGAACATTCAAGATCTTGAACAGAGGGAGAGGAAGAAAAAATAAATCTCAATTTATGGTCTAAATCAAGTTTTCCATCTAGACTCAATTCTTTTCCCATTTCAATCTTTATGTGAAAAGAAATAGGACTCATTTGGAAACATTTAAAGAGAGAGACATGGTCCTCTGGATATTTTTTTCTGGATTCAACTCTGATAAGCCTATTACATATTACCAAGCTAAGAGTCAAAGCACAATTCCAATACACCTTTTAAAGCTACAGACTATGTGCTTTGATTTAAATCTCCAGGTTAAAGTGCCTTTAGAGAAGTCAAGCTTTTGTTAACATCCTGCTAACCCAATTTCCCAGAAAAAAAACATAAAACACAGACCAAAGAAGAACTGATTTGTAAATTTGCTTTAGTAAACATCAACCCATTTTTCAAGAGGAAAAAAAGATGTGTAAGTTCCACTACAAGAGATCTATCAGGGAACAAAGTTTTTCCCTATCACAGGAGGAATTAGTAATGAGATTAAATTTAGAAATACAGGGCCATTTTTACAGTCAATATTACATAGGAAAAAAAATATTTGAAATGCTACACAAAGGAGATACCAGAGTTACCAAAAATAAACATGACAACAAGAATCACCAGGAACACCTGGCAAATGCATTCATCAGATTTCTGTCAATAAGGCTAGTGCTCAAAAAAGAAATAGCTTCAATTTTTTCATGCCAAAGTGTTTTGGTATTAGTTTTTACTTCTGTTTAAATTCAACATTGTGATAAAGAAGATGCTGCAGAGTTGGCTCTTTTCTCTGTGCTGTGACCAAAACTTTGATTGGAGCGAATTTGTCATGAGCTGTTGGGGAGCTCAGAGGAAACCCTCCAGCTGCCACAGCAGGATGTGGTGCCAAGCTAAACCTGCCAGGCTTGAGAAAGGGAAAGCAGATTTAAATCTGCTCAGTTCCTTTGAGAAAACTGGGCGAAGTGAGTCTGCTCAGCCTGTACAGACTACAGGGTTTAGCCCACATGAAGAACTTCCCTTTTCTGAGGTTACACTCTTCTGGGAGAAGATACCTGGTAGTTGTTAAACCTTGAGTTCTACAAAAAAACCCAACTGAAATCCTTCTCATAAAAGAGAAGGCAAATCATCTACTACTTTCAAGTAGCTATAAACCAGTGTGTGTTAACAACTCAGTAAGCCATTAAATAAACTCGTTCCCAGGCTTGAATTCCTCAAGGTCCCATTTAAAAGAAATTAGAAGTTTTATATATGCAGAAAACTCTAAAATGCATACTAAAATAATGTCTCAAAAATTGTATAAATTCAGAAGTGGTTGGTTGACTAAAACAGCTTTGCCAACAATGTATTTATAAATGTATTGATTGTTATTTAGAAAGCAATAGAGCTATTAGAAAAATATACAAATGAATTAATAAATCATAGCAATTACACACCACTTGACATCTTTACAGTGCCATGCAGAAGTGTAGCACACAAATACATTTCATAATTAGAGTTTTATTGTTTAGTTAGATACTCCCACTTTTGTGGCAAGCCTCACAACTGGATAGTCCCTCAGACTCCTCCTTTTTCCAGCTCACATTTAGCCACTTAAATAGGAAAGACATTTTCAGGTCAGAGCAGAAGTTTCATTTTAAAATAGGGGCCTTCAAAAACCTTAAAAACTAGAAATCAATTTCAGGCTGAAAATTATTAAATTTCCATTTGAGAAACAAACAAACACCCCTAAACCTCTTCTACTAACACGTAGACTAAGTGCCTTCAAATTTTTTTTCAAGTAAACCTTTGTGCTCATGACACACAAAGAGCAGCTTTTTCACTATAACTCTCCAAAGTATTCCATTTAACACAAAGGATGGAAAAATATGAGAAGGTGTCTATTGACAAGAAAGAAAAATTACTCTGTTTAGCCTTTATTTACAATACATATTCTCCCAGACAGATGAATACCAGTGGTTACATTCACTCAAGAATACTCTGGAAAAGATGAGCCTTGTTTTGTCCGTGTTCTTAATCACATAAACAAACTAGTTTTGAAATTATTTTACATGAAAAATCATCAATTTTTCAGAAACTAATAGGAATCAAGGAACCCTGAACTCCAACTACACCAGACATTTGGATTAGACTCCACATGGGATTGCTCACTGGCAGCAAAGAAGAGACAGCATAAACCTGGAGGAAAGCTCACTGAAGTTCTCAACCAGCTTGAGACAGAATAGGGTCAGTGCAGAGACCTCTGACAAAATGAATCTGGCTAAAAAAGTAGGAACACTCCTAAGGGATCAGCATGAATAAATCTCACCACATAAGGGCTTATCTTTGCAACTCTTTTGCTCTTTCCAATGCAAATTCTTGGCAAACAAAACAAGAAAAATCCAAATAGAAGCATTTAAGAACAGCTGTAACATGCTTCTTTACTTAGACTACAAGCTGAAATAGAAAGGCTCTTCAGTATAAAGAATAACCAATATAAGATGAAATGCTGACAACAGAGATTTTCATACTCAAGAGAAAAAGCCATACATATTCTATAAGTCTCACTGCAATTTAAGTAGTTTGACTGTACCCTCTGGATTTATAACTGTGATTGTGGAAGTAGATCCAAATTTCACAACTAGCTGCCTTGGAATCAACGGATGAAAATGTTTGGGGTTTTTGTTGTTGTTTTTTTTTTGTTTGTTTGTTTTTTTTAACACCAGAACTTTTTTGTGTACAGCTCACACAGGCCCATCAACATATGAAATGAAAAATGTAAAATAAACCTCCACAAACTAAAGCACTGGGATAACTTTAATTATATATCATCACTACCCCTCTTATTCTCAGAAAACTCTGAAAGGTACTGAAATATAGACCAAAGAGCTACAAGCTTGAACTTGATACAAATTTCATCATAACTGAGAATTCATTCTATTCCACAAAAAGCAAGATTCCTGTTGAGTGTAATAGGATCATTTCAAAGAACATGAGAAAATAGGATTCCATATCCCATTTTATTGTCAATCGCCCACATGTAAAGCCACATTATATTCTTACAAAGGGACCTATCTAGATCAATTTTTTTTTGAATTTGTGAGAAGTAGACTGGAGAATTGAAGAATCCTCAAGCTATATAGAACTCCCTCAAAACCTCTCCTGAGATTCCAGACACGGATTATAGATACTCTCACTTTTTTTTTTTTTTGTTACATGTGTGTGATCAGTTTGGCTTTGATGACCCAAATACTACAAAGCTTCCTGTCACATATTGGTAGAAGCAGAAGTGGTGTTGAATAGAGAAAACTATCTTTGCACAGCTATAGCAGCACCCAAGGTTTTCTAAATGGTTGTAAATGTTTTCCCCCTGAGGCAGTAGGAGCTTATGGGTAATATCCCTTGCCTTCCCCATCTCTGACCCAACAGCAAATATTTGCAGTACTCCACTGTTCTGAGTTCAAATATGAAGAAAACAAACTAATTCCCTTCAGTTAGTAAATGCTAATATAAGCAATTCCACCATCCTTTTATCTCATGGGAAAATGCACTGAATAAGCCTTATGCCATTATTACAAAGTGCCTGAGTTCATAATTTTCATATAACAAATTCCCTTTCCTACTTCTTACTTCTTTCTTACTTCTTCTTAAGGTATCTACTTACTGCAATTTAAGTGAACTTACTCTGCCTGTCTGCTGCTACATCAATCTTCCAGCTAAATTTTACTTTTGCTTAATTTGAAGAACTCCACTAATACCAGGAGCTAGGTAAGGAAGGCTTATTCATCCCAGAGGGACAAGACTGTCTGGGAAATGATAAGACACTAGGAAAGGTTAAATGCAATCATAAGAGTACAGTGGAGAATAGGGTAGGAGGAAGACTAAAAGAATGATAGAAAACTACATAAGGACTAAAGGACTGAAAAACAGACCCAGAACTCCTTACATCAATGTTTAGCCTGTGAGAAAGCATCTCAGTGCTTCTCTAAATGATGTGTTCCCCAAGGGTTCTCAGTTCCTGGCCAGGGACCTGTGCAGTGCTTTTCTGACAATTTTCCATGCAGTCTTTCTCTTCCAAGCGCCAGTTGCCCAAGGCTAATTATTTTCATATTTCCAAGCCCCCACTTAGGTGCACACATTTGAAGAGAGTAGAAAGTACAAGAAATCACTATCAAACAATGAAAATACAAAGCCTACATCTCTAAGGTGACACGTTATGCTTTGCTGAACACCAGAATATGCTTAAATGGCAGATGCTTTCAGCTCATGCTAGAATATACTTGCTTTAGTTTTACCCATACCAGATCATAGCTACTGATTTTTGGAGTGCTTGGGCACATAATGTGGCTGACAACCTGAATATTAATATAGACAATTAAATGGCAAATATGATGGGAACATGCAAGTCTTGATATGGGTACTATCCCTTGACTTGATATGTCTCAGGCTGTGTTTCTCTGACTTTAGAATGACATGTCATAAGCTGAATAAACAATTTATATCTGCACTATTCCCAATCAGAGACATCAAAACTCATTCATCCTTGTTAAGTAAAAAGAAACCTATTTGTCAATTCCTTGCTTGTGTTGAAAAACAAGCTCAGCAACAGCATTATTGAGCATCCATGCACCTGTGCAATAGATGATAGTAGGAATTCTACTGCCTCTTACAAAAGGCAGTGACTTACAGGACAGCTGAGGTAGAGGAAAAAGCACAGAGAACAAAACATTAAAAAGGTCTTTTAGAAGACATTGGATATTTTTTCCTGCTTATCTGTTTATATTATCTTAATAATTGATAACCTGCACTCTATTCTTGATTCATGCAAGAGTGCTTGTTTAAACTCAAGCACACACAACATACATGTTTGATCTGATACACTTTATGCTGAATAATGGGACTGATGTCTGCCCCAATCCAGAGTTTTCCTTGATCTTCCTGGATCCTGTTTCTTTTATATTTAATTTAAAATAAAGCCTAGCACTGCATCTCAGCTGTCAGCAGCAAGTAAGAGCTGCAAGACAGAAAAAGGCAACCCCTTCCTCCACCTGTGTGACAACTCCTGGTGCCAACCTAAAGCAGCTTTTGCAGCACTGCCTGACAATGCAGGGAGAGATTAGGTGGAACAAACTGTTCAGCTCCAAGCTGGGATGGGAGAGTATTGACAGCCCGTACAAAACAAGGAGCAGGCTTAGTGTCTCAGCGGGCTAAACAGGGCTCTGTGGGTGCTGTGTCAGCACTCCCACACAAAGCACCCACACAACTGCTCACAGCCAAATCACTTCACTTGGAATTAAAGAAGAGACTCAGAAGATCAGTAATATTTAATAATGTGAGCAATAGCTTTCAGAAGCCAGCATTTTCTGTAGCCTGAATTTCTGATGAATTTTATTTTATTCCATAGCAAAGTATTCCAAATTATAAATTACTTAGGAAAGTGAATAACAACTGGCTCATATTTGGATGTAAAATTAATTGAACATGAAGACACCAGGATTACACATCTCTTTCATCAGTACCATTTTTCTGAGAAAGAACTGAAAAGGAATTTTCTGACAAAGAATTACATGAAGCCAACAGAAACAGCAGCACTCATTCAGCCCCAGAAAATATTTAAGGGACCTGCCATCCTGACACACAAATGTTTTGGTTATAAGCACATCAGAAAATGAGAAAAAAATGCCAAATTGTCTGTAAACTTCACTTTGAAATTACAACCTTTTCTACTGCTCTTTCAACTAATTTATTTTCTATTGCAGCAGCCCTCTTGTTAGAGGGTAGAAATGAGACCAGACACAGAATCCTTGTTTATCACAGCATGAAAAAGGCCCTGGTTTATTCCTCTTTACAGCTCAGCCATCCTGACTCCAACCATTCCCTGACTCTGCCTGCAGCAAGCTCCTGCTGTAGGTTTCCCTTGCAGCCTCTGACTGCTGGTTCTTTCCTGCTGAACTCTGACTGCAGGGATCAGTTTGCAGCCTCCGACTGCAGCTTTTACCCAGCTAGACTGTGACTGCAGGTTCCAACAACAGGCTCTGACTGCACACCCACACTGACCTCACAGCAGGGATTCTCTCTCCTCAGGATCCTCCTCCATGATCCTCTCCTTCCTTCTTCCTCAAGGCTCCTCCTCCTCCATGATCCTCCCCTCACTAGCTCACCAGCTCCCTTTTATCACTTACCTTTATTGGATACAGCTGTGACTCATCAGGGTTGAGGCTGTATTGGGTAACTAAAACAGGTGTTACTTATCAGGGGCAAGGTCGCCTGTATTCTCTTCTACAGTTTTCCATAGCAAAACCATGTATGATGAAAGCTGCCTTAAAAGGCACACCCATGGAAACAGGGAGCAGAGCAGCACACTTGACAGCAAGGCAGCCCCAGAAGCAGCAGAGGTTTGTCACTGAGCAGGTTGGGTTTGCTTGCAGGGAGAGCTGAAAGCCACTTGGTAACAGATGGTAGCGCCCAAAGAGAGCAGCGCTGCTCTTGTCACCTCTGGGAGCAGGCCAAAGTGTGCCCGTGCTCACTGCCAGCAGCTTGGCTGGCAGGTAAACTCTGTGGTTTGTTTGTGTCTGTGCAATGCAGATATTCAATCCTAAATTGAGAATAATTGGATTAAAGCTAAATTAAATTTGGAACGTATCTATAATCCTTCTCTTGCCAGGAGGAATTGCCAAGGCACTCACACAAACTACTGCTCTACTAATTGCTATGACATTGTCCAATAACTGAAGGTAAAAACATTAGTAATGCTGATAAGAAGCATACAAACCACTTGAGATTTAACTCATAGTAAAGAGTGTCAGTCTAAATCTCTTAACCTCATGTAATTTCTTTTTGTTTAGATTTTTTCTTTTAATAGAATATGCTTATTAATGTTCACAAAGTTTATAGCAAGGTTTATAAAACTCATTTTTCTCAGTTTCAACTTCTGATTTTTATTGCTTTGTTTCATTAAAAACTGTGATTTTTTTTCTATCACAAAAGATAAGAACTGGGAAATACAAAAAAAATGTAGAGAGAATAAAAAGGGTTATTTCAACCTGTCATGAACAGTGTCTAGTAAAAGCCTAAATTTTATTGCAAAATTTTTTTAAAGCACTTTAATGTGTTTAAGTGGCTAATGGATGCAGAGGTGAACAACCAATGCTGTGCTTCTCAAGTGAAATGAGGCAATTACATGGAAAGAATTTTTGCAATAGAGAGGCAATTACTTTTTTTATATCCTCCTTGGAGCAATAAGGTTACTCTAACCATCTTCAACACAGAAACCATTTGTTTTATTCTTTATTCCCTATTGAATTTTGTTTGCTATATTCTGGCTTAAAGTAGCTAAAGAGGAAGGAGCTTCACATACAAGTTTTCAAGCAAATCACTTGTTCTGTGAAAAGAAATTTTCATAATGTCAGTAGTAAACATCTTGGCTCTTAAAAGCTTTCCAGGCCTCTACTTTTCACCAAAAAGCAACTGGAATTATAGGAAACTTCTGAAAATGTAGGTTTTCCATAGTACTTTGCAGTGGAGTATGCATTATCTATTATGTATTTGTGCTGCATACATCTTTGATACAAAACCAAATCACATACATATATATCTGTTCCTTCTCTTCCTGCATTTATATTATTCAGAAGATGAATGACCTCTTTCTTTCTAGTTCCATCTTTTATTTTTAATCTTAAAGAAAATACATTAAAAAGTGTGGTTGCATCTATTATTGGCTGTTTTTCTCCGTGTGAGATAGAAAATCATTGGCACTCACATCTGGAGTGTCACAGGACAAAATGAAAGCTCCATAATGAAAAAAACCTCAGGGAATGCACTTTTCCAGGCACACAGTTGAAAAGATTTTTCAATGCAATCAACTACTAGAAATACAAGGTTTGAAATATGTATGATTTCTAGTTCATTTCTAGCAAGAAATACAAAACATTGTAAGTACAGCATATTGAGAAAAAACTGTGGGTTTAGCTCTCTGATATCTAATTCTCCTGAATTTTCATACATGGTCCAGCAACAATTGCATTTTTCTCATATTTTGTGAATCTGTCCCTAGAGGCATTAGAAAATTGAGATAAAATGACAGAGGAGTTGCCAAAATCTTTGCAATATTGCAGCAGAGGTTTTGGCTTGTGACATGAATGACTCTGACCAAGTGACAGGATAAAGCTGGGTATTAACAGCAGGTTTAAAAGTGTTTGTTTGGTATATTTCTATCTGATCCACCAGCCAGGTTTTGGGAAAACAGGCCTGTTTGTTTCCAGAACCCTGAGTTTATGCTTCTACGCAAAAGTGCTTACTCTTTTATACTATCAAACAAAATTTTAACCTTTTATTTATTTACACTTCTGTGACAGAAACTCTGAAGAATTAAAGTTCTTTTCATTGTTTTGTTGTTTTGATTTGCCTTTTTTTTTTTTTTTTTTTAAAGAAGAGAAATACAAAGGAACGGAAAAAGTTATTTCTCACCCACCATCTAAGTTTAAATCACTGAAGTGATTGAGGTTTGGCTTTAGAAGCCTGGAATTAAATAGGAGCAGCTGAATCATAGCTGAGACTCATTATCTGATAGTAAAAGGTCTGACCAGTTTCTGCAGCTGGGCTGACCATACTTTACCCTTTTGCTTAAGCCCTAAAATATTCAGCAGTGTCCCAGAGTAGTTTTCATGGCGCTTATAAAAGAAGATTGGAACAAGAAACTACTGTTGACTGTTAGACCATAAAGAACTCCACAGAATAAAGTCATCTAGTACTTGTGTATTTAATAGTTCGGACTGCATATACAAAGTCTTGTTTGTTATAGATTATAAACCTCCTACAGACACACAATGCATATATTCATACATGGATATATAGTTGAAAAGTGAGAGTAAACTTCCTTTTGGCAGCCTCTTAAAAAGAATAAAAAATTGACATTCTGTAATATCACTGTTGTCCCGCAGTCATACACACAGACACAGAGAGCAAATGTAGCCCTTTTTTTTAAATTGATTTTGTTTTGCTGTTTTCTGTTTTGTATTTTAGATGGTCAACTTAGAAAAAATCCCGAACAGATCACTGCCCAGATGGCAAGGGATGGACAAGAGCTTTTTGCTATTTTTTCCCCCTTTTACCATTTCAAGTCATCATCAGGTAAATCTGCACCCTCCAGTTCAGCATGGAAATCTCCTCACTACAGAAAATGCTTCTTTTGGAATACAAAATTAATTCCTGTCTGAAGCGGTGTGGGTTCCGGCCAGCCCTGCAGCCGCACGCCACAGGTGCTGTGAGCTAGCAAGCAAGGCACGCAGCCATGTAGATTCTTTGTGCAGTGTGAGTGGGGACGCGATCAGTGGTGTAGGAAGAAAGCAGGACTCGGACCTGGGTGTAGCAGGGAGGCGCTTACTCCAGGAAAGGTGCCCAGGAGGGAGCGATGGGGCAGGGTGACAAGGGGTTTTGCAGGGAGGTGGGTACAGGGGGTGGAGATAAGGCTCTGCCAATGGGATTGCAGCAGGGGTGGGGTGGAGCGACTATCAACTGAGGAACAAATGAGAAAGAACATGGGGAGGGGTTGCTGAGCCCCAGCCAATCCCTCGA
>VYXD01002339.1:13785-24348 GCA_013397195.1 Hylia prasina
GTGTGGACAGGATTGGCAGGGACCAGGGCAGGGTTTACAGTGAAAGACAGGTGCCGGGGGCGGGATCGGAGTGAACCAAATGGGGAAAAACCGAAGGGGAATACAGAATAAACCATTGGAACTGTACAAAACTTCAAATACAGAATGAAATACAAGGAACCCTAAAAAACAAACCACCACACCTGTCCTACGTAAGCTGGGCAAAGTGTTAGTGCAAGCCATAAGAATACTTCTGATTGAAGGATTTGAAGGAGCCCTGTTAAGATTCAAGGTGAGCAATATTTTTTAATTGGGTCTCCAAATTTGATCAACTGCATCCACTGGTTTTAGGAGGTAATGAAGGTGCCAAAGGCCGTGCTGCCATGATTTGTGGAGGTGGCATTCAAAACCACTGGGCATTCATGAGTAAGTCCCCCCCTGATTTTCTCATTCCTTTGAACATATAAAACTACTCAGAAGTCACTTTCACTTTTTTATTAACTCTGATTTCTTTTATATCTTTAATTGCCAATAAATTAAAAAGGGGGATTCCGCTCTTTTTGGGCTATCAAAAACTGAAACATTCTGATTTATTTAAAGATTTCCCTATTTAGCCAGAGTATTTTGCCCAGCCAAAATGCAGATTTCCCTCTTCAAGAATAAGAACACAGCAAGTTTTTCTGCTTTTCTGAAAAGTATGACAAAAGTAAGAGCCAAAAAATGTTATTATTTTATGACAGACGTTGAAAAGACATAGGAATTGATAAGAGAATTATTTCATGATCTCTGCTTTTGTTAGCAATTATAGCAATGGTATCTGCTTTCCTGAAAATCTATTTCTAGACCATAAGCAAGTTAAATTACTGAAATTACTTTGTTAAGTCATATAAGTATATATGACAACTTGTTTTCTGGAACAATTTCCTAAAAATCAAAGAAACCTCTATGGATTTCTAACCTACAGTAGTTCACTAATGAGAAATTGTGTTGAGCAGGGGAAAAAATGAAATGCTGAGAAACCTTCAGGGTATTCTGGGTTTTGTGAAGTCGGTGACAGTTATCAACATCTGAAAGGAAACACAGGACACCACCTTAGCACTGTCTTCAATAACCCAGCATGGAAACATGAGCCTGCCTTCCAAAACAGCCACATTCTGGGTGACCATTAGACCCCTTAAAGCTGCCTTATTTAGAGATTTTAGTAAAGTCTTTTACAGTTTTGAATGACAAAGAAAGTTATTCCAGGGCTATAACTGAGGACAAAACCCTGTCCTCAAAACATTTGTGCTTATAAATATGCTAATCTTGCTATCATTTTGCCTTGAAAGGCAGCAGCCTTTCCTTTACAGCTCCTGACGTGCTTTGATGTGCTGCCCACTTAACTGGTTTAGATGGTATTTTAAACCAGAATTTAAGAGCATCAGACACCACTATCACCATCTTCAAAAAGAAGCTGTTGTTGCTGTAACTTAAGTTTAATAACCATGTGGGAGGGAGACAAGTTCAAAGCAGAGATGGGAAACTTGGGACCTCAGTAACATCTGGTGCCTTTTTCACAGGTTACAGGAGTTAAATTGCACAGCACTCCGCAGAAACGATTCTATTTGCTTCAATATCCAAAGATAATGCAAGCCATGGAGGGCGACAGGAGGGTCAGGGATTCTGATAAATCAAGTATTTAGAACAGTCTCTCTCTTTCTACAGTACCCATCAAAAACTCACTGCAGCTCTTGGGCAGGAAAAGACAAGACATTTTTTAAAGTGCAAGGGTCATTTGCACTAAATACTCCTGACAAGCAAATTTATACCAGCATGAATATTTTTAACACCTGGCTGTGTAAAAGCAACCAGACTTAAGAAGAGGTAAATAAATCTTCAACTTAGTAAATGATATGGGTGGGAAGTTTTATATTTCTTCAGTGAGAAGCAAATCTGATCCAGGGACTAATGGGGAGAATGAGATCCTTTCCTTTGAGTCCAGGGAATTTCGGATTACATTCTTGATTTAAGTTTTGGTGTTTTTTTGGTGTTTNNTTAATATCTAGTATTTAGAATTTTCTGTGGTGGTTAGGAAGTATGATTCAAATGTATCATAGAAAAAGCAGTCCCCTCCCTCCAGAGACAATGGCTAAAAAACTCCAAACACCTTTTTCAAGTTATGCCTCTATTGCCAAAACCAATGAAAAATATGGATTACTCAAACCCAGCTTTACATCTTTATCTTTGTTTCTAAAGAGAGAAAATTAGTAACACTCTCTGCTTTCTATTTCTCCTATTGTGCCTACTCTCCCCTTCTCTCACACTAAAGCAAGTCAGAGTTGATAAGAAAAACAGATAATACAGAGAAAAGTGAGAAGTTTTTCATATTTCTCTCACTCTTAGGTTGAAGGGTTTATTATTTTCATACAGCTTTGTCCCCCGTTTGTGGGCCTCTCATACAGGAACAAATATTCAGCCTCAGGCTCTCAAACAGGCCTCAAGAGAAGGAGTGTGGGTGATTCTCAGATTTGTTCCTTTCTCCCAACAGACAAAAGCCTTTTTATTTTTCTGATCATTCTTTATAGCAGTACTTGTGTAACATTGCATGTTTGTCTCACTGATTGTCAGCTAGCACCAAGAAGCATCCTTCTTTCTCCTGGCCACTTCTCAAGCCAAATTGATTATGCTCAACCTCTCCAAATTAACCATTCCATTCTTGTTGGTTGATTCCTTTGTTTCTAAGCTGTCATCTACAAGGGAATTTCACCTTTGGGAATTTAGTGTAGCTGACTGAGCCAAGCATTCTTTGTCATTGATTTACAGTCCTATTTCTGATTATAAAACCACCACAGAAATCAGGTCTTGGTAGAATGAATCCTCCCTTAAGCCCCAAACTACTGAATGCCACATGTTTTTATCACATCCTGTCACTAACAGTCCTTTGAGGTGCATTTTACTGGGAAACTAAAACACGGGAAATTGTCTAGGTCTGATTAAAACTCTGGACTGGGACCTTCACTTATGAAAGACTTGTCTAGAGAGAAATCTTTTCAGAATTGAAAATCTGGTGAAAAAAAGAGTTTTAACAATTTTCTGAAAACCTTAACATTATATTTTCATAAATAATGTTGTTACAATATATGAGCTACAGTGTGAAGAGCTTGAGAAATGGATCCTTCCCGATTCCTTTTTTTTTTTTTTTTTTCATTTTCAGTCACCTGGGACTCCAGAACTGTTTAAAAATAAGTTTCATAATTTTGTCATTGCCCAAACTACTATCTGGAATTAGAAAAAATAATTTGCCACATAAAAATAAATCTAGATCTAATTTCTCCTATTTCATAGACATTTAATAGCAAAAGCTCACAGAGAAGAAAACCTTCTGTGGCTTCCCTACATGAGGGAGGTTTAGGTTGGTTATTGGAAAAGGCTCTTCCCCCAGAGGGTGGTTGTTATGGGTTGATACAGTTTGTTCCTGCCAGGACCTAAATTTCCTTTGGAAAGGTTGAACACCTATCAGAGACCAGTTCTTGGCTGTTGGCAGGAAACAGGAGGCAACTTTTGTAATACCCTATAAAAGCTGAGAAGGTGGAGCAGCCACCCTCTTTCTCTCCTGGCGAGCGACCAGGTAACACCCTGCGGCAGCTGCTGTGAGGGGCCAGGCCCGGCCGGGCCCCAGGGAGCTGCTGCCCCTGTGGGGGAGCGGCCCNCATGAGACTGAGTCAGTGAAGAGAGATTGCAAAGACTATTTGGGGCAAAGGAAAAGGAGTAGCCTAATTCGGCTGGACATTTTTCGAGTAATCACTGGAGAATGTGGTTTTTTTCCTGTAACATACAGATGCTGTTTAGGGGGAATGTAAAGTGCTAGTATAAGTGATAATGAAGTTTTCTTTGTGCTCCTAGGGGAAAAAGAGATTTTGAGTTCTAAGATGCAGATGCTTTTGGAAATAGGGAAAAAGGATTTTGAGTTTTGAGATGAAGATAATTTTGGAAACAAGGAAAAAGAGAATCTTTGCTTAATACTAGAGGAGGCATCCGTAAACTACCCCTAATAAGCAGATTATGACCCATATGCAGTGTTGGGAAAGCTGCTAATGGGCAGGGTTTCAGAGTTTGCAAAAGCTCTTCTCAGGTCACTGCAAATGTGTGGCATAAAAGCCACCCGAGGACTGTTCCTCACGTGACCGTGTCTCCATGGGACTCAAAAAGACTCCTTTCCTAAAGAGCTGGTGGAAGATTAGTTTTTCATGGTAAAACTGATTGAAGTCACGGTTTTGTCTTTCTTCAGGTTGTGTGTAGGAAAGTGAGTATTTGTGGGTGGGGGAAGAGAAGGATGGTCTGAGGGTTTCATTTGTGGTTTATTTAGTTTTAGGGGTTTTTTTTCTTATTTTCTTAATATGTGTAAATAAATTATCTTTTTTGTAACTTTAAGGTAAGCCTGTTTTGCTTTTTGAACTCTCCAAGTCATATATTTAAAATTGCAAACACTAAACTCTGACAATAATTGGACACTGGACAGGCTGCCCAGGGTCACAGCACCATGCCTGCCAGAATTCCACAAACATTTGGGCAGTGCTCTCAGGCACAGGGTGTTATCCCTGGGGTGTCCTGTGCAGGGACACAGAGTTAAGACTCCTTAACCCTTGTGGGTTCTTTCCAACCCAGGATGTTCCATGACACACAGTAAAAAAATCTTAAAGAACATGAAATAAAATGAAACCATAACATTAAATTCTTCAGGATGCTATAATGGTTTCAAATACCCAGAAGTTGTAAAAAAAACCCCAGCAATTTTTCTCATTATAATACCACATAAAAGTTTATATTAATCCTCTGGTGCAGGCATGGGAATGCAAGCACTTTAATTATACATGTGGTTCTTACTGCTCCCAAAGCCCACATTCCATGCCAGGGCTGGGAACTGCATGGCAGCCAAGGATTTCTTCTCACACATACAACAGTTTGCACACAACATGGTTAATAAGGTACAAGGAGGACTGATGTAGAACCAAATGGGTATCAATCTATTTTACGCTTCTTCCTATTTTCACAAACCAAAAAAGTACCATATGTTTAAAGTCATTTTAAGTGTTGAAGACTTTTGTTTATTTAAAAGTTAAATGAATGAGAATTTAGGTTTCTTTCACTTTTCTTTACAGTTCTAGTTCACAAACAGCATTGCCACTTGGAATTCCTGCAATAATGCATGAAGTCTGTAACAGAAAGGGCAAAAGAGGAGCTAAGAGAAATTGGCTTTAACCCTAATTGAAACAATGGCTCACTAAATGAAACACCACCAAGATACATCCAGCTCAGTTGGAAAAAAAGGGTTCACAAAACCAAGCTAGCCTAGGGAATTCCTCACTACAGGAAAAGGGTTAGAGAAATATATGGTGGGCTAGAGAAATTTTCTTAATGAGAAGCCTGAAAACTGTGTTTCAAGACAGGATTTATTCATATATTTCAAGTAAGGTACTGTACAAGAAGAGCTGAAGATTCTTTGTCCTTACTGTGTTCTTCTTGTTATCCTTAAATTTGATGTTGCATTGATCAATGTAAGGCATGACAATGACCAAGGTCATCAGGATGCTTCAAGGACAGACTTTATGGAAATACAGAGAGATAACTTTTAATAAATTTTATTCACAGCACTGTATATGCTATACATTTTTTTCCAGCCAACAATTTCCATTCACACATCCCTGGCTGTAGGGAGAAGCAGAACCCTGTGACCCAAACTCCTTGTTTTCTAAATATGAATGGCACTTCGTCATGGACTTGTGAAACCAAAACTGTGACTACTTTCTCTACTTTATTTTTGTTGTGCAGAAATGCATTTGATTCCTGATACTTAGGAATGTAGTAAATTCTAAGGAATGTTCTTCCACTTTGTGGCACATCACATGAGCCCACTCCTACAATGATGAATCACTGTGTTCACCTCAGCTCAAACACTGCACAGTGCTTTCATCAAAACTGTTCAAAGCACGGCAGTTCTATTTTTATGTTAACCAGAAGCAAACATGTTGAGGATAGATATGTATTGGACTTCCCTCAGGCCATTATTTTTAATCCTTTTAAAATGTAGTCACTGTCTTTTGCAAGCATTCACAGCCAGCTCATATTCCACTGGCATTTTGCCTTCCTGTGATGCCATATGCCAGTTTCTGGAGACCATCATGCAACTGACAAGAATTTAAATTACTTGTTACATCCTAAAAGCTCTAAGTCCGTTCTGTATGGCACTGTCATACAACTGCATGGCTGCCAGCTTGTCCTTGTTGATTTAGGAAGTTAGGAAAAAAGTAAAACATGGAAGCTAAAGAATCATAATGATAGCAAGTAAAATGGTGTGATTACCATGACTAAAATTGAAAGGTAATGCATCTTTTTGTCCATCACAGGTAGAGAAGGATTTAATCTTGAAAAATAAGCAAATGCTTATAGAGAAAGCAAAGATTTCTATATTTACAAGGGCTGAAACCATACCACAGACAAATAAAATACAAAACTATTTTTTACAAAGACAGTTTCAGGAGTTTCTTTCCCCTCCCCCCTTCCAATATTAAAAAACTAAGGGTTTTTCTTTTAAATAATTATCTATGTAACTAAACATTAAAATTAGGATCCATCCACAGTACTTATCTTGACTGTCAAATACCTTTAGCTACACATGAGAAAAAAATCCAGCTTGTCTACAGCAATGAATATCATAAGAGAAATAATCTATAAAACAAAAGAAGAAAAAAAAGCCAAGAAATAATGAAAATCCAAATCTCAGGACAGCTGATCCTACAACAGACAGCAACAGAGGAGGCCCTCAGGAATTTTATCCTGCCAAATGCCAACATGTTTCACTCACTTGTACATACTCCTGGTACAAAACACCAGACCTATGCTAGAGCAGCAAGCAAAGCATGGAATATATCAATTGATCACAGCTAGAGCAGCAAATTCAGGGTAGTGACTCTGCCCTATTCTCCCCACCATTATCTCCTGCAGAACACATATTACACATTTTTAAAATAGTAAGAGTATGAATATATCAAATCACTCACCAAAGGCCTCTTTGAGCACTCTGTGACCATTTCCTAGGGGAAAAAGGCAAAACCCTCTGGGCGGCCTAGGCCACAGTTCACTGCTCCCATGCATCCCATACAAGGGGGTACTTAAGGATTGGATACATTTGTTAAATAATATCCTAAAGCACCCAAGGCAGGAATGTCAGAGAGGTAAGATTATTTTTTTTAAAAGGAAGTTTCATAGTAAGCCCAAGACCCTTAAAATGGGATTTTAAGCTACTACCGAAAATATACCTGCCATCCAGAAACCAAAATAACATAAATGGAGAGATTCCTATGGGCTGTTTACTGATCCCAGATTTGTTCTAACAGTTAATCTTCCAGAAAGGCTCTTAGAGCAGCAGTAAGGACAAAACAGCTCTCTCCCTACATATTAACTCTGGGATAATGATACAAATTCAGCCGATAAATGCTAACACTTAACTTGCTATTGTCTGCATCCACAGGAGACTTAGTTATATCTCTCAATATCTGCAGTAAATCACCATTTTAACTGGGGTTGCTTCAGATTCCTGTTGGTGGTTACTTTTGGGTTTTCATTTTTTTTTTTTAATAAGCCCCCTCCTTTTGTAGCAAAGCAGATAAATCATTGTTCACTGATATCAAAAAGCAGGTCACTGCTTCTGACATGAAAATAGGAGGGAAATACCCTGACTTCATTTGAAATTACACCACTGATCCTGAGATACTGTTCACTCCCTGTCCTTGTGAAGTTCCTGTGAAGTGTTCTTGAGAGCAGCTGGCATCATTTCATAGTTTAGTTACTTTATTCGGTGCTTTCAAGCATCAGTTGGTGAAGATAAAGGTACAACTACACAATTCTGCCAACTCTACCAAAATTATTTTCTTAAAAAGTAAGAAAAATCAGGAGTGTAACCTCATCCTTTTCAAAGCATGTGAGCAAAAAGAGACTAATAATAAACATTTATGTGATATAGTAATAGGGATAGGATGCCCTGTGGCATTTATTGGCTAGAAAGCTAATCAAAGTTTGCAGTCATATCTATAAGCATTAAAAACTCAGTTATCTTGATACTCTGATATCAGCACTTATCAAAGAACTCAGATTACTCACCCTGCTGAACTCTGTAGGGGTTACTTCTTGTCTTGTCATGTATCAGCAAAATAGATAAAGCAAGATTTGTATCAGACTCAAATATTTCTAAATTCCAGTCATTCTAATCATTGAGGTGTTAAGGACAACTCCAGTGACTCTGTGTTTTGATTCCATAAGTGTCATAGTATAGACTGCATGGCAACAGTTCAATCCTAAATTGCCACTGAAGCAATGACAGTATAAAATTCATTTATGACTGAAGAATAGTAGAGATGCCAAATGCCCATTTAGCACATTTATTATCCAAAAAATCTCTGGTGTCAATTCCATGATTGAATACATTTCCTTAAGTGGCCTGACTATTTGAGGGAATTGAATTTTAATTACTTTCTGATAGAAGATTATGAAACATATTTAGGCACAGACCTTATGTATACTGTCTAATATTTCCCTTTCACTGAGGAAATCACTAAAAAGAGAACTGAAGGAATACTTTCCAAACTGTCTACCAACTTCAGGAACCTCAATTTGAGTTACCAGGATAGTTTATCCTGAAGGAACTTGAACATTTTTACCAAAATCCAGCAAATATTACCTGAAGCATAAATAGCTGTTGCCTAGATTAGAGTAGCCAAGCCTAAAGTTAAAAAAGAGCTGTTAGGCACCAACTGATAGCATTACTTTCGATGATGAAAGACGCCAGCTGAATTCAGGGTAACTAAACACAGCTGGAAAGTTAGGTAAAATAACTCTGCAGTTCATAGGACAGGAACTCAGCCTGATTCATTAGTCACATTGAAAAATAATTGATTCCACACAATTCCATTTCTAACAACAGAACAGTTTGAGGATGAGGATATTCACCTTTTAGAACAAACAGAAAGCAGACTGTGATCCAGCATACTAAAGAGGTTGGAGAGCAAATAATAATAACAGAGAACTGAAAGAGCCTGAAAATTTTTTCTCTCAACTCTTTTAGCTGTAAACAGAAAATCAGGGTTGGTTTTTTAAAATAATCAGCAAGGGTAGCAATTACTTGTTTTTCCCCAGTGTCTGAGTAGTTCAAAAGGTCTTTTTGAGATGCAAACCTGTGCAGAGCTCTGCCCTTAATCCAAGAGAATCAGAGCTGAAATCCTTCATTTTATAGTAGTTTCCTAAATAGTAATTTACAGGAATCAGCACTGAGCACCAGTCCCACCACTGAGGGGTTTCCATTCCTCATCACAGGTGTGAAATCAAGACAGAAAATAATTCCATCTGCACCCCCTAGCAAAGACATATCCAGGAGATATAAATCCTGAGTGAAGTGGAATCCTTCACTCAGCAAGAGAAGTCACAGAACCAAACAGACAGTTGTCATATCACACCAAAATTTTACTAGTAGGGAAAACATCCAATTCTATGAAGTAGCACCAAAATCTTTATTGACTGCCCAATTATGAATCCCTAGAGCCATTCATGCTTTATTTCTGTCCACCACACTTATTTCAAAAAGTACCTCCTTTTGGAACAAAGTCAATCTGGAAATAAAAACATTATACAGACTGTTAAAGGTGCATGGCTTTGTGAGTTCCTGTTGGGTTTTCATGTGGAATCTAAACTGCAGTGAACAGAATCACCTTGGGAATTATGGATTAATATGTGTATTTTGCTTCTGACACCTTTATTAAACACCATAACAGCAGCACATGCTAACGTTTCATTTCAACACCTCGTTACAGTAATTCTCCTGATTTATTTTGCTAACTGTGCCTTCAGATTTTGACTCAGACCATTTTCTCTTTTCATTACCACATACAACAAGGAAAGGAAAATAATTCAAAAATAGGATCCTATGCTGTTAAGTTATTCCATCACAGGAAACATTCCTGATGAATTCTTTTCTACTTCACTTCTGCAATCAAAACGTAGCCAACAGTGTAGCTTAGTTTCAAAGGATTGATTTCTAAAGTTTCAAAGGCTAAGGGCCTCCATGAGGGCTTTTGGCATTACACAGAGAACAGAAAGCCCTGGCCCTGAAGTGATCACCTATGCCTACTTACAGATACACTACTGAATGCAGTATACACTGCAAAATTTAATCATATATCATGTCGCCTCTTCTGAGGCGTGGCGACCTGGTTCAAGAATGGCACGGCGACCCACCCCTGGCCGCTCGGTCCATGAGCTCTCTGACACCAGTATGGTGGAAGACAAATGGCGTTTATTAAGGAGTGATTTGATGCTTTATAACCTAGGTTTGGAATGTCACATCCCCCTGCTTATGTCACAAGCTGGGTGGTCCTAAGTAACTATGGGGTTAAACAACTAAACGGAGGGGTTCTATCCTTCGCGTACATCCCGTAATTCTTCCGATAGCCTATGTTCACTCACATTTCCCCCCCTTTTTGATTAATAAGATAAAGTATAAAACAAATGCGCAAAGTAAAAGCATAAAAACTAAAAATCTAATATTCAAACAACTTA
>VYXD01002343.1:0-38168 GCA_013397195.1 Hylia prasina
TTTCACCAATAAAATTGGTCTGTTTAAAATATTACATAAGGGAGACACCATCCCTAAATAAAGAGTAATTTTTTAACCTTCTGATTCTCATAGTCTGTGTCATTTGATATCTGAAATAGCAACATCTGGGGGTGTTCACCTGGAGAGGAGAAGCTCCAGGGAGAGCTCAGAGCCTCTTCCAGGGCCTAAAGGGGCTCCAGGAGAGCTGGAGAGGGACTGGGGACAAGGGATGGAGGGACAGGACACAGGGAATGGCTTCCCACTGCCAGAGGGCAGGGATGGATGGGAGATTGGGAAGAAATTCTTGGTTGTGAAGATGGTGAGGCCCTGGCACAAGTTGCCCAGAGAAGCTGTGGCTGCCCCTGGATCCCTGGAAGTGCTCCAGGCCAGGTTCCCCCCAGGTCTGAAAGTATCTCTGCTCATTGCAGTAATTTTGGAAGGAGATGGCCTTTAACCCAAACTCTTCCATGATTCTGTGACCCTTCTGCTGTCCCCATGGTAAATCATCCTGGCACAGCCCCCTGCACTCCCACACGGGGATTAATCCGACCCCACGTTGTGCCTGCCTCAAATGGAGCCACCGCCAAAAACAAGCTCATTTGCACATATTTATCATCAGGAAAAAAAAAAAAAATAGCCGCTCACTGATCCAGAACATTCATCTCTAAATATTTACAAAGCATTATTTATCGGAATAAAAGAGACATTTTTCACTCAACAGACCAGGCATATGGTAGCGGCGTGCGGTAGGAGACGAATTGCGCTGAGTAATTCTGAACAGATTTAACGCCAGCAATAATTATTTTTAATCAGACAGAAAGTTCCCTGGGTGATAACCGAACACGCAGCGTTCGAAAGCAATTCCGCCGACCTGTGTTGTTGGATATTATTTGTTCAAATGTGCTTGTTGTGCCTTTTGGTGCTTCAGTGCAACTTCCACCCGCCTTCCTATCTCCCTTGGGCAAGGGGATAAAAAAAGGAGGGAAAAGAACCACAAACCCCAAGCCCTCTGTCATTTATTTCAAGCATGTCTTTTAATTACAGCGCTGCATTTAGATAGTGTACAAAATATTCCAGGCTGGATGCCTGTTTAACAGACTCCCCAGTTGCTGCTTGAAGCTGCTCAGCAGAACACAGTGTGAATCATTATGAAACCTCTCACTTCAGTACCAGGGAAAATGGAGTACCAAATGTACTGATGGCAAACATTTAAGAAAGAATGGCACAGGAGGAGGGATTTTGCCAGGCTTTGGTTTTTTGGGGGGAGCTTTGATAGATGCTACAGGTGAACGCAGCAGGTTCCCAGCCCTAAATCTCTCCCTGCTGTGCTGCAGGATGAGGTGTTTGTGTCACGCACCTGTCCTCATGTCAACGTGCTCAAAAACACCCTCCCCAGGGGGTTTTGTAACGCTGGGAGAGCACAGCTGGAGAAGATACAGAAACTTTTGGTATCTCTTGCAGTTAAATCATGGGTTCATGGAATGGTTTGGGTTGGAAGGGACCTTAAAGCTCATCGCATTCCCCCTTCCATGGGCAGGGACACCTTCCACTATNTCCATGGGCAGGGGGAATGAGATGAGCTCTAACCTTCCACTATCCCAGGTCCCAAGCCCCATCCAACCTGGCCTGGAATACTTCCAGGGATTGAGCATCATTTCTCCACAGCCTTGGGACAGTGACCCAGTGCCACATTTGGGACATCTCTCAAGCCCCACGAATGGGTATGGCCATATCCAGGTCCCTCACCAGTTATTTCCATCTGGGAAGGTGAGGAACAATGGAAACAGGATGCCAGGGACAGCCTGGGCTGGAAACACAATCCCTGCACCAGACAAGGATACAGCCAGAGGTGAGCAGGGCACACAAATGAGGCCAATGGCATATTAATGAGCAATAAGATCTACCTGGCAACAGCTCGTCCATCTGCTGAATAAGCCCCTGTAACGAGCTTACCTGGGCTCTTTGTTATGCACTGGGAGGGAGCAGCAGCACCCAGAGCCTCCCTGCCAGCTCTGGGATCAGGATTGATCCCCTGCCACCACGAGAAGAGCAAATCCCCACGTTCAGCCCTCAAAAGCAACAGCTCAGGAAAGATTAGGTTATGTTCCTGGCAGGGCTCAGGGTTTCCAAGTCCCCTGCAATTACAGCAACAATTACAGGGCTGCCAATGGCTGCAGTCAGAGTCAGAGGAGCAGCGTGGGAGCTGCTGGAATTTGAGGGTTGGTTCGTGTCGTTTCCAGCACTAGGGAATGTCAGTTCCTGCTGAGGGGTGTAACCAACACCAGGACCTCATTGCATAAACCTGCACTGGCTGTGGGGGGTTAATCCTGGCCCTGACAAACCCACAGGTAGAGGGTAAAGATGCAGGAGGGATGAGGAAAAGCAGCGTGGAGGGAGCATGAGACAGTTTTCATTTCTGGCCCAGAAGGAAAATACTTTGGATCTGATGGCCTCACAGATGCTCAGGGCATCAATCTCCTTCTCTCAAAGGACAGGTATCAGGAGAACCATGAACATCTGCATCACCTGGGGCTATCTGACTGGAGATGTGTCTCAGAGTTTAAAACCTCCTCCAGGAGTGCTGAGGGGCTCAGAAAATCCATTTCAGCCTCGCTTGGGGGATCCAGCAGAGATTCCATAAGGACAGTTCCACTGCATTAATCCTCGAGGCTCTCCCCATGTCTGTCAGCCTATTTCCAATAAACCAAAGGAGGTGATCACCAAATTCATGAAGGCAGCTGATGAGGAGAAAGACTTTCATCTTCAGTTGCAGGAGTGGTAACAAAAACCACCTTATTCAGCAAAATACACCCCCTGCACATTGCCCTAACCTGCTTCTAAAAGGGATGGACATCTCTGATCCTCCAACTGTTTGCATTCAGGAAAGACAAATGGGATTTTGCTTTCATCCCTGGAGCCTTTTCGCTCAGCTAGGCTGGAGCACACAGCCAGCACATGTAAGTTGTTTCAGCAAAGAGAGAGCTCAAGAGGAATCATCTTGAAGTGCTATTGTCAGTCTGAGAAGGTCTAGGGCTAGAGACATAATAGTCAAGATTATTTTAGGCAGGAAAAAAACCAGCACTGCTTCATCCCAAGTGCAGGAGGTAACCCTGGACTTGTTCTCCACCACAGCTTGTGGCAGGTCTGGGTGCTGAGATGCTCCTGGGGAGAATTTTGGGAGATGCTGGGAAGAACTTCCCATATAACCCCGGGCCTGAGCATAAGCACACCCAGGAGAGACTCACCTGCCCATGCCAACCCCAGCAGGGCCCTAGACATGAGCCCTGCCAAAAACCTCCACCAACACTGACCATAACTTTCTTCCAAACCTCAGCCCCTGGGGCCTCATGGTGGTTTTACCGTATTCCCAAGCAGATTGATTTTGGGATGATGCTCAGATTTACCAGTGCTGGGCTCAGAGGTGAAGTGACTGCTCCTTATTTCCAGTATCAAAGCTATGCTCTCCCAGCCCTCCCAGCAGTTCATTATCCCTCCCACTCTCCCAGCCTCCATGTCCTGCCATAATAAGGCAGGAGGCAGAAGTCAAAGGCATCATTCCAGGGAAAGCTCTCAGGAACTGTTCATCAAACTTGCCCTTTTCTAATGAGAGTCATCTCATTTACATGCTCATTTAATGCTACACTCCACATCTAACAGCACATTCCAGCCACCTCCTTCCTTTACCTAAAAACCCATTTACTAAACCACCATTTCCCCTAAATCCTAATTAGGCCACTGTGACCCCACATAAGCTTCAGCAAACCCCTTTTGTGTCCAAACAGTACAGCCTTCCAAAGGCTTTATCCAAACACCCCCATCACGAGGTTAATTCCAGCCCAACGAATTAACAGTTCTGAGAGCTTCGTCTGATTAACAAAACTGAAATGCCTAGGGGAAAAAAAAAGTAGGGAAATCATTCCTGAGTCTGTTCCTGCTGCAGAACAAACACCCTTCTGCCCCAGGGGAGCCTCTCCCACCTCCCTCGCATGACCCTTTCCAAAATCTCAAGCGTGGCTGGCAGCCCAAAAACCTCCCTGCAAGGGCCTATCCCAAAAAATACCAAAAGCTTTATGATCCATCTGTCTGGAGGCTCTCAGGTTGCAGGAAATGCTCAGATTAACTGAGAAAAAAGTAAATTTTTTGCCCATTTCTGGTCTGCTACCATAAAGTGCTAATGCAATATTGTGGTTCCCATGATAGGAGCAATATGCAGCAGCTCAGAGTGGGTTTGTACACACACATCCTTGTCTCAAGCAGGGCTGAGCATCTTCTGCTCATCAGCACAGGACCCCCACAAGCTCCTTTGTACCTACAGCCCCCATGCTAATCCTGATTTTCATCCAGCTTGGTGTAAGGAGGCATTTTCAGATATTCCTGCATTAATTTCAAATATTCCTTTTTTCCCCCCTTACAAACAGCATGGGATAGGCGTGGAAAATACAAATAAAGAATCCTGTGGTGCTATGAATAGTCCCTACTTCTATTACCACAGGTTCAGGGTCACTGGGATGTTGTGGATGCAAGTCAGGGAGCTCCCAGTAATTCACCCCCAAAGGGATTTCCCAGCTCAGCCCCCACTCTCCTTCCAGCAGAGAACGGCCCCTTCGGATCTTGCACCAGTTTAACAAGCTCTGCCTCAAAATTAGTTTTGAGGTCTTTCACCCCCAACAATCCTATTAGCCCCAGCCACCCCAGGATCCCCCAGCCATGTGCTGATCCCCTCCCAGATTTATTCCAGATTTGGTTTTCTGCTGACACAGCCCTTCCAGTTAAATCAGTTTGCTTCCCTCCCTTGGTGTTTACATTCCCTCTGTATTTATAGACAGGCATCTCGTCCTCTCCAACATCCTTGGCCAAAAACAGATTATATTTTTCAGCTCTTTGCTTAAAATAGGCCCTTTTCCCCTGCCCTTCACAGCACCCCTGTGCTGCACCTGCTGCAATGTAAACTCACCCTTTTTGGGAGTAAACAGCAGAACCCTGTGGCACATTCCCAAAGAGCATTTAGCAGAGTCCTTAAATATTTCCTCATCTTTATTTTGCTTATTACGCTTTTGGGTCCCATTTTCCTTTTTTCTCAGCAGCATCCCATATCAGTGGCACATGGGGAATGCACCAAGGTCTTTGTTCTCCTCTTAATTTCCTCTCACGAGCCCTGAGATTAACAGAAAATCTTCTTCATCTCCCAGATTCTTGAGCCCACCCTTTGCAATATGGCATTTGCCCTGTTTTACATCACCCCTAACTCACCCCCTTGCTTTCACAGCCCTTCCCCAGGCCTCAACAGCAACACTGACCCTCAGACTCCCCCTGCAACCTCCTGCCAGCACACGGCCAGTGCTTTAGGGAAGGCAGGCAGACTCCAGACACTGCATTTGCCTTGCCTAGAAACCCTGCTCCCTTTCGAGGAAAGAAACCTGGTGACAGCAGGTTGGCCTGGCATCATCTATGGCAAAATCCCATTTTCTAGTACCTGCTGGCAGCCAGCAGGGGAAAAAGAAAAAAAAAAACAAGAGAGAGCATCCTCATAGTGAGTTCTCGTGCCGGGGATTTCATTTTCATGGAGCTCATTAACTCCCCCGGCAGCAAGCTCGCTGCCCACACTTCATAACTCCAATTATTCCCTCCAGCCCCTTTCATCCCACAGCCTCCCAAACCTTGCAAGCTCAAGAAAATGAAATCATCTCGATGACTAGCTCTTTTTATCCCCCTATTTCAAGTCTTTTCTGTTCTCCAGTCAGATGATACCACCTCTGACTTCTCTGTCCACAAAAGGCTACCTTAAAGTATTTGATGTAAATGCTGCAGGGAGAAAAACTCACTCCATTTGAGGTTATTATCTCACCAGAATGCCATATATGATCCAGCAATCTCCAGCCAGGCAGGGGGTCTGCTGTATCTCTGCATTATCTTGTTTGGAGCACACAGATTGCTCACTATGTGGTTCTCACCACAAAGAATACACAAAAAAAAAAGATTAAATAGAAAGCATCCACTCAGGCTGCTGATATCATCCTGATGAGGGGAAAAAAAAAAAGAAAAAAGGAAAAAGAAAGGAGTGATTGCTAATGGCCCAGGATTCAGCCTAAACACAGAGAATGTCCCAAAATCTGGCTGTGACATACTTGGTGCCTGTAATTCTCCATGTGGCTCTGCACAGGCATGTGTGTCAGAAAAGGATGCTGAGATTGCGAGCAAAAGGCAGAGTTAAAACATCAGAGCTGTCTGAATACACCAGGAGATGGTGCCTCTTACTGCACTTCCTCCTGGAGCTCAGAAACCACGAGGAGGCCATGAAGGTGATCACAGAGCTGGAGCCCCTCTGCTCTGGAGCCAGGCTGGGAGAGCTGGGGCTGTTCAACCTGGAGAAGGTTCCAGAGTGGCTTCAGAGCCCCTTCCAGTGCATAAATGGGCTCCAAGAGAGCTTGAGAGAGACTTGGGACAAGGGATGGAGTGACAGGACAATGGGGAGTAGCTTTAGGCTCAAGAAGGGCAGGTTTAGGTGGGATATTAGGAAAAAATTCTTCCCTGTGAGGGTGGGCAGGCCCTAGCACAGGATGCCCAGAGAAGCTGTGGCTGCCCCTGGATCCCTGGAAGTGTCCAAGGCCAGGTTGGATGGGACTTGGAGCAACCTGGGATAGTGGAAGGTGTCCCTGCCCATGGCAGGGGGTAGAACTGGATGAGCTTTAAGAGATCCTTTCCAACCCAAAATGTTCTGTGATTCTGTGAATCCAAGTGTCTCAATATCTCAGTGCTTCCAGCATGTTTAGGATTGGCAAGTCCCATGTTTTCAGGCCAGGGGGTAGAGGTGGAACAAGGATAACCAGCACTGGTGAGCTGAGACACACCAGCATCGGCCTCATCCCAGCAATTTAAAACCAACCTCTGTGTTCTCCACCACTATGGACAAGGAAAAGTCCTGTTGATTGGAGCAACATGGAGCCACTTGAGACAGAAATCACAGCTCCCTGCTGGAGAGGCATCAGGTAATGGGCATAGCTCCCTGGATTTTGTGTTTGTCAAGGGAAGGGACCCCACCAGCAACTCTGGTCTCTGGCAGAACACACCTCAGGGACCCCTTGTGTATTTCATAACTACATCAGCGTGAGTCCTTTATAGGCTTAAAGAGATAAGACATTTTTCATGGCCATGGTAATCACTTCCTCTGCTCAATTAGCCTTGCAGATCTAAGAAAATATGTATCTTTTTTTCTAGGGAAAAAACCCCAGCATTTCTACAGCAAAGCTGCAGCCGAGGAGGCTCAACAGCAGCAGCGTGATGGGCACCAGCCCTTTGCCCTCCAGAGAGTGCCAGGGCCCAGGTGCCAAGGAGGGCAATAAGGTGGGAGCAGGGGCAGATGGAGCCAAGATCCTGCCCTGGGGCTGTGAAGGTGCTCAGGTGATCCATGGAGGCAGGAGCACACAGTGCAGACCCTGTGCCTGTCCCCAGCCCAAGCTTCATCCATCATTTGCCTTTGCTGGAGGGAACGACTTGGAAAAATCCATGTCCATGTCCTCTGAGACCACAGCTGGGGACAGAGCTGGGGCTGCAGCCCTGCCTCCAGTGGGCTTAGTGCCAAGGGAAAGAGGGAAAAGGGATTTAACCTGCCAAATATGAGCTGCCAGGGAGAATTTCAAATACAAAATAAATGCAGAAAAGTACTCCTTTTCCCTGCCTTGATCCCCTCCTTTGAGCTGGCTGGCCTGTGTAAGTCTATGTCCATGCTCCTGGACAAGAGGTTGGGCTCAGATCAGTGTTTCGCCTGGATCAAGGATATTTTACAGCCTCTGCTCTGCAGCTTCCACTCCTCTGTGCCAACCTGGAAAGGTGCTGGCAACCCAAATCTTTCCTCTCTATTTTGGTTCTCCTCTATGCATTAGTGACTTTATCATTTGCACCCTCTGGTCCCAGTTTGGCGGGGAGACAGAGGGGCTGAGTGCTGCTGGGCTGACTGGGCAGGCTGGAAAAAATTCCCATTGCTTTTGGGGGTGGAAAGCAGCAACCCTCAGGTGCTCTATCCCTCCTGAGAGGTTTCATCCTGACATCTAGCTGAGATGTAATTAAGCTTAACCTCAAGCTTAGCTCCATGGCCTCAAATATAAGAGGGACATGGAGCTGCTAGAGCCAGTCCAGAGGAGGCCACAGAAAAGCTCTTGAGGGCTGGAGCCCCTCTGCTCTGGAGCCAGGCTGGGAGAGCTGGGGGTGCTCACCTGGAGAGGAGAAGGCTCCAGGGAGAGCTCAGAGCCTCTTCCAGGGCTTGACGGAGCTCCAGGAGAGCTGGAGAGGGACTTGGGACAAGGGATGGAGGGACAGGACACAGGGAATGGCTTCCCAGTGCCAGAGGGCAGGGATGGATGGGATATTGGGAAGGAATTGTTCCTGTGAGGGTGGGGAGGCCCTGGCACAGGGTGCCCGGAGAAGCTGTGGCTGCCCCTGGATCCCTGGAAGTGTCCAAGGGCAGGTTGGAGGGGCTTGGAAAAGCCTGGGATAATGGAGGGTGTCCCCTGCCCATGGCAGAGGGGTGGAACTGGATGAGCTTTAAGGTCTTGCTTAACCATTCCATGATTCTAGGATTCTATTAAAGCAAGAAGATTAATATACCCACCAGCTCTCCCATTACCTATAACCATTGCAGTTCCAGGTTGTCTAATTTTCCACTACAGACTCACAGGTTTGAACAGGTCATACCTCAGCCTCAGGAAATCCTGACATTGGCTGGATTCTGCAGCGAGTCACCTTTCATCAAATCTGACACATCCTCAACCCCCAAAATCCTACCTGAAAAACATTCAATGCCCTGACTATGTCCCTCTCTCAGATAATTATCACCATCCCGGTGACTGCCAGGCCAGTGGGGCATCCCCATTCCTCTGTGCCACTGGCTTCAAAATTCAGCCTTGGATTAAATAATCCTACATTTGGTTGGGAAATAATTGGTGCCACTCTGTTTGTGAGCTATTGCTTTTGGTAATGAAAGCCTCTGTTCCAACCCAATTAGCATGATACTCCAAAAAGGCAAAGGACAAAGCTATGACAGCTCAGGGATAAAAATAGTTAGTGGATTTGGATTGGAGGAACGAAAAAGGAGAAAAACATCCCACAGACATCATAACCTTTTGGCAGACCTTGTCCCAACTGTGTAATTCTGGACTGAGCGGAGAGAGGATTCACCAAGGACCTGAGGATGCTGTAAAAAGGTTTTGCACCCCGTGGCAGGGATGAATCCCACGTCATTCCTGCTGGGATGTGCACCAGGAGTTGAAACACTGACTGAGGGGAGATCTCATTGCAACCTTCAACATCTTCTCAAGGGGAAGCAGAGGGGCAGCACCAGCTCTTCACTCTCATGAGTGACAGGACCCGAGGGAACGGCTGGAGCTGAGTCAGGGAAGGTTTAGGTTGGATGTTAGGAAAATATTCTTCATCCAGAGGGTGCTGGGCACTGAACAGAGATGGCCACAGCCCTGAAGCTGCCAGAGTTCCACGAGTGTTCGGACAGGGCTCCCAGGAATGCACTGGGTGGGATTGCTGGGCTGTCCGTGCAGGGCCAGGAATTGCACTCTGATCCTTGTGGGTGCCTTCCAGCTCAGGATATTCTGTGATTCCACAAAATGCCTTCTCCAGGCACCCTGCACTGAGGGGTATCCTCGGGGAGGGAATGCTGGAGGCTCAGCTCCCTCCTTTATCTGCAGTGGGAGCTAAAAACCCCGCGGGGCCTGCGGCCTTGAACCCGCGTGCGAGCGGCCTCACGGCCGGGCCCTCACCCAGGGCTGCTAAACCTGCATTGCCAGGGGGTTATCGGGCTGTAATCCCGGCTGCCATCCCGGCTGCCTTGCATAATGGGTTGCATTACATGTAATCCATGCACTAATACGCTCTGAGAGGGAGCCAGAGCCGATATTGGAGTGTTTTCCTCGGAAAAACCGCTCGGCCTGCGGGAGGCTGGGGTTTGCCTGAGGACAGGCCTAGGGGGATTCCTCCGTAAAATCAACCAAACCTGGGGGGTTCCAAGCAAAAACTGGCATCCCTGGGAGTGTTCAAGGCCAGGTGGGATGAGTTTTGGAACAGCCTGGTCTGGTGGGAAATGTCCCTGCCTATGGCAAGGGTGTTGGAATGAGATGGGCTTTAAATTCCCTTTCCAACCCAAACCGTTGTGGGAGTCTATATAACAATTACAGAATGTAAGTGTATTTGGGATGCTAATATATGGCTACACAGCACACAGACCATGTACAGGAGACAGAGCATATATTACAGAGGCAATATATAGCACAAAACCAATATATAGCACATAATATACAGCACATAATATATAGCAAATTTCTGCAGCCGCATGAAAGGATTTACACAGGGAAGGAGTTTTAAGGTTGGAGGGTGAGGTTAGACATTCCCTAGAGAAAACCCCAACCACAGGTCCAAGAGGATTCAGAGCAGAAATCCTAGGGAAAAAAAAAAAGCAAAACAGCAAATATAGCTAAAACCCCATCCCTGGAAAAATAAAACTGACCGGATTTATGGATAGCATTTTAAATTAAAGGCTTTGCATAATGCACGGGGTTTGTGTTTTATTAGACTTGCAGCCAGAAGCAGGAGAAAGTCGTGGCAAGAGGGAAGAAGGGGAGGATGCAGCTCAAATTCCCAAACCTGCCCACCTCACATCCAGGCTGGGAATGTGAGGGACACCATCCCAGTGTGAAACAAGCGAGCTATGGATGATACGGGAATGAAGAGCAGGAGATTTTACTAGCTTTGAAAATCGTGTTCCAGCTGTGAAAGCTCCTTGTCCGTGCCTCGGGGGGCAAAGTGCTGCTGCCACCACACCTCCTCCACAGGCACAGCCTCTGCTTCCAGCCTGGCTTTCCCCGGGCTGAAAGCAGTTCTGTGCCTTCATGGCAAAGGCATTTGTAGCCAAAGGAACCCAAACAAACGCTCTGATGATCCCAGTAGGTCATTAGCACTTTACAACCTAAATTATCCCTGCCACCACCCACTCCCAGCTTTCCAATACTCCCGTGTCATCTTGATAAGATCAGCCGTGTTGGATTTTTTCTGCTGATCCAGGACCAAGTGAAAACTTTGAGGCGAAAGAAAAAATTCCTAATTAAAGAGCTCGTCTGAAAATAACATCCCCCACGATTTTTATCGAGGGAATGTGTTTCATGTGGCATTTCGCACACCATTAAAACTGAAGAATTTTTGACCAGCCAACAGTTTTGGTTGGGAGTATTGATGTTTTGCTTATATCTGTGTTTACTCCTATGTGCCAGCTATTGCCATCTGGAAACAGCCTTTTACTACAGTGGATTTATCACACAGAGAAATAAGCTCAGTTGTCAAATTCTCTAATAAAGACGAGAGACTCGGTACAGATCTAAAAGCAAAATGCTGTCCTGTATTCCCTATTAGGCTGAATAGTGTCAGGTTTCTCCTGTGTCTCTATTTGTGTTCCCTTCTCCCAGACATAATGAAAAAGAAACTGCAGGGCTGGAGAAAAAAAGGAACAATGTTGCTTAACCTGGAATGAAAAGACATTTTTCTTTGCAAGGAAGCACACTTGGTAGTTAAAAGATATTAAACACTGGGAAGGAATTCTTGGATGTGAGGGAGGGGAGGCCCTGGCACAAGGTGCCCAGAGAAGCTGTGGCTGCCCCTGGAACCCTGGAAGTGTTCCAGGCCAGGTTGGACAGGGCTTGGAGCAGCCTGGGATAGTGGAAGGTGTCCTTGCTCATGCAAAGGGGTTGGGACAAAATTATCTTTTAGGTCCCAGGTTGGAAAATGCCTAACCTTAAACATGTATTTAAGGAAAACTGTTTAGTAAAGCTGAAATCACTGGTACTTCAGCCAGTGCTCCAATCCATGTTCTAGAGCCAGAGCTTGCTCTGCCACAGAGCTGGAGAGTCCCTGGAAAAGGGATTGTCTTCCTTCTCTTCACAATGCCTGAATATTTCCTGGCCCCAGGATGAAGCAGTGAGGGCATCCGTGTCTAAAGAAAACATGTTTAACACAGAGAGATTTGTAGCTTAGGGCAAAAGCAGCAGGAATTTTGCCTGTGTCATTTCCCACACTCCCCTGAGCTTCCTGCCCAATTTCAGGCTGCTCAGAAAATGCCAGCATAACAGAAAATAATTATAATAATAAAATAAACCCTCCCTCTCCCACTGCACTTTGCAAGACAGTGATTGCGTGTTAAATGGCCAACATATATTTAAAAGTCTTCCAGTGGGCAGCTGTGTGTCTTCTGGTTTGCCGCACAAAAGTGTTTCCTTCCAGCAGTGCCTGTCCTTTGTATTCCCAAGGCCATGGAATCCTCTCTCCCATTTCCCACAGCTCTGTGCTTCAGCCAGCCCAGGTGAGAGCCCAGGGTGTGCCACAAGCCCGAGAAGCTGTGGCTGGCCCTGGATCCCCTGGAAGTGTTCCAGGCCAGGCTGGACGGGGCTTGGAGCACCCTGGGGTAGCAGAAGGTGTCCCTGCCCATGGCAGGGGGCTGGAATGTGATGGTCTTTAAGAGCATATGGCCAGAGGTGCATTTATTTTATTTGTTTGTTCATCTGTTTGTTTGTTTTTTTAAAGCCCCCTTTTAGTGGTCCCTTAGTCACAGACTCATCAAACAGTCTCATTTCTCATGACTGGTTTTGCAGCACGGATAGCAAATTGTCTGTCCTTGCCTGGAAAGCTCTTTCTGCACAAGTTTATGCCAGATTGGCAAATCTTCCTGTGATTGTTCAATTTATTGAGCTTCTGTGGCTGAAAACACAAGGAATTTTGTGAAATTTAAGCTTTTGCAGCAAGGCCACATTGGTTGGGGCTTGGAGCAACCTGGGCAGGTGTCCCTGTCTGTGGCAGAGGTTTGGAACAAGAGGGTCTGTAAGGTACCTTCCAGTTCTGGGATTAGGTGATGCAGCTCTGCTGGAAGGAATAAAAGGATGGGCCACTGTTGGATTTCAGCTTGGCTTCACTCCAGGTTTACCTTGGAGACCTCACCACAGAAACCCCAGTCCCAGGGCCATGGTCATCAACTCCTCTCTCACCTCAGTGAGGATGGGATATCATCCCACATCCCATAAAGATGTGTCAGCCCCTTCGCCAAGTCTATAACAGCTTGATTTGGGATTCACTTGCTGGCCCCAGACCTGACCTCCCTGGCCCTGGGACTGGCTGGAAAACATCCCACCTCCACTAAAGCTTGGAAAACCCACCTGAGACAGAAATTAGGCTGCTGGGGCTGAGTTTGGAGCTGATTCCTCATGAATAGGAGGGGAAAAACTGAGTGTTTGCTGGTGTGTGTGCCCAGCATTGCCAACCCAGCTCATCTGTGGCAGCAAACAGACAGAGATTTGCAGTAATTGAATGGAACAATACGCTGGAAATTATAAATGTATCTCATTCAGAGATAAATTAGTCTGTAATTAAAAGGTGTCAATTAATGAACTGCCCAATGGATGCAGTAATTACTTTTTTTTTTAAGAGGTAGAGTGGTAATAGCTACTCATCCCTAAAGAGATAAGGATGCTGATTTAACCTCATGGAGGTATAAACAGCCACCCTGTGTGTCACAGCCCAGTGCAACAAACCCAAAAGTTCACTTTGATCACAAAACTACACTTCATGCATCCCCTAATCCCTCTCCTGCTCCCATCCAAAGCAGCCAGGAATTAGCACTGGTTTCACAGGAGAAATGTGGTTCTTGCTCCTTTCCTGCCCTAAAAGCTGAGGACATTTTTGTACAGGGGGGTTTCTTCAAGGATGCAAAAGGGATGGGGAACAGCTTATCCTTAGCTGTGTGCTCTTTATCCGTACAAGACCACCAGTTTAACCAGTAAAACTACTGGAAGCTTAATGCCAGAGTTTCTGAAGAGCCTCAAAGAAATCCATTTGGATTTGTGGGTTTGTGGTGTGAAGCTTATCCCAAGTTACTCTAAGGTATCCCTCCACTCCTGCAACCGGAGTAGAAAAAGCATTTCCCAAAATTTTAAGGGCTCCCTGGGAATGTGCCCCCCCCTACCCCAGCCAGCTCCTGGAGTCCCACATGTGGGATTTTCCATCCCCCTTCATCTCAGCCTTGCTCCCTGCTGAGTTAATTCCCGCTCTCTGAGCTGCCCTCTCCTTTCATCCCTCTTTTAATGAGCCAAGTTGTAGTTAAAGATTCATCTCTTTAATGCAAGAGGGGCAGGAACCAGGTTAAAATTCGGGGCTGTTCCCTCGGGCTCCCTGCAAATTCAGTCCAAGCCAAGAGAGTGAATTTGCCACAGGTGCTGGAGGTAACTCCTGTCATGACTTACAGCTACAGCAGCAAAGGAAGCCCTAAAAACATACCAATTTTCCAGGCAGAATCCCTTCTCTCCAAGCAACGCCAGGTTTACTACTGTAGCTTTTTCTTCTCCTTTTTTTTTTTTTTAGTTAGNTCTTCTATCTTTTTCTTGTCCTTTTTTTTTTTTTTAGTTAGATTGGAAGTTTATTTTGAAAACAGAGCAGCTGAGCAGTTGTAAATATATATATATGTATTTATTTTTACATGTGTGTGTTGCGTATGTGTATATATATTTATATATGTGCATGAACACACACATATAAATGTGCATCTTCAGGATGGATATTTGAGGAAATTTTTAGATCTTTGCAGCTTACAGCACCCATTGCCTCCAGCCCAAGGGTGGAAACTGGCACGAGGTGAACCCAAAACTGAGCCCTTGTTTGGAGAAGAGCCACGGTGTTCCCTCAGTGGCTGAGGAGGAAGGATGGGGAGCAGCCCTCACCAGTTAATTTTAACAAAGCACACATTTTCCTGGCTCCGTCATGGACTTGCATATTTTAACTCCTATCTTCTGTTCAGCAGCTAAAAAGAGACTTTCATTCCCGTTTTGGCTGCTGTGCCTCGTTTCCCATTCCCGGGCTGTTACACTGGCTCTATTCTTGCAGCCACCCAGTGCTGATAAGGGGGGAAGGACGAGACACCCCAGAGCTGCTCCCCCAAACAGGTGGGGGTTTTCTGCAAGCACCAACTTCCACAAGCCCATCACTGTTACGTCTGAGGCGAGCAAGGAATATGAATCAGCACGGAGGCCAAATTAGCTTTCTGCCCCCAGCTCTTCCCAAGGAATTCTTACAGAGATATATTTGTATTTAAGAAAAGAGATTAGAGAGAGCCATATAAATGCAATCCATCATGCACAATTAGGAATAAATGAGGGCAGGGGCAAGAGAAAGTTTCTGTCTTTGAGTCCTTTTCCAGGACTATATATATATATATTTATATATACCTGTCTGTATGCATATGTATGCTGTATGTATATATAAATATCTATGCTATTATATGCATATATAAATATATATGCTATTATATGCATATATAAATATATATGCTATTATATGTATATATAAATATATATGGGTTTATGTGCTATTATAAATATAAATATATATTTAGTCACAGGCACACATATATATACACACACATGTATATTCATATATTCAAAAATTTTTGTTAAAATCTAAGCTATACACCATACGTATGTATTTACATATATATCATGCATAAATCTTTTTTTTAGGTATAGATATGGATATATAGATTCTATAGATACCTGCACACTGTACATACACACAAGCAGCCAAAAGAAGCAGAGAACCTGCTTGTCTTGCCCAAGGCCTGACACATCATCACCCAAAGGAAGTTTTATCCCAGAATTTCACCTTTTTCTTCTCCTTAAAGACCCAGCTTCAGGAATCAAATGAATCTTTTCTAACCACAGTTTTCTTCCAAAAGACAACTGGAAAAAGCTCTTTAATCAAAAAATTATATTCTCATTACCATTGTTTCATCATCAACATCTCACCATCATCATCCTGGTGCCACTCTGGGCTCCCAACAGGAGCAGGAGGATTCTCAAGGGACTCCCCTCTATTGAAGGAGGGAACTGATGCATCAGCAAAAACCACATCTCAACTTAACCAGGACATAAATCACTGCAAAACTCAAGATTTCCACATCAACACACAGCCCAGCACTCCTCTCACTGCCTCTCCCAGGAGGAACTTTCAGGAGCACTGAACTTGCCCAAAACCAGTTTTAAAAGACTGTATTTGTTTGGGAAGTGAGGGAGGTGAAAGGTTCCCTCAAGGATATTTAACGTGAGCACCATTAGCAGTACATTGTTCATTCAGCCCCTCTATCCATGACATGAGAACAAAATGATCTGATCTAAGCAAAACTTCTGGTTACATAGCAACAACAAATATATATATATATTTTTTTGGTGGGGAAATAGAATGCAAATCAGCGCTTAGGTGCGTAACTTGTGACTACTTTATTTCCTGTACCTGTTGAAACACTATTAAAATATAATTTAACTAAATGGCTTCCTGGAAAATAATAATAATAATAAAAGCCCTTTCTAGTTTAAAAGTCGAAAAATGTCAAAGTGGCTCATGCATGAAAAATAAAAATGCTGTTTAGCTCTTACATAAATCTTTCCATGAGATCTCAAAATAATTTTGGAAGGAAATAGTGTGGATTGCTCTTCCCTAATGCTGGGAATCAAGAGCCATGTCTTGAAAAGTAGATATCTCCACTAAATCTACTAGAGACAGGTTATTTTGTATTTTGGATGACAGCAGATCTTTCTGCCTTACAAATTTGGGGTAAAAATGCCACACTGTGCCTGTGCTGGATGTTCCAGGCACAGAGCAGACCTGAGGGATAAATGCCAGTTTTACAGGTAAAAATTAACTTCTTATGCAGATGTTTTCCGCCTTCATTTGGAGGCAAGTTGGATTTGTGGTCTTCAGTCCTGACAGGGAGTGATGGCTAAATTTTATCTGACACTGGCAGCAGGAGAAATTGGACCATCATTTTCTGAGCAGTTAATTTATAAGCTACTTTAAGGACCCCACTGTTCCAATCAAAGCAAAATTTGGCCAGTCCAGATCTTGCCTTTAATCTTCCTTGTTTCCTGCAAAATAAAGAAATAGTTCCGTCAGGACAATCAAATCTATGTCTTTTCAGAGCTATTTTATCATAAGTTCCTCCCACAGTCTTCTAGAGTTTCCCTTCCCCACTGGGAAAATGAAGCTAAAAGGATTTTGGGGTGATGGTCAGATGGGGACAACCAACTGGTGTGACAACTGAGGTGACACCAAATTCTCCCCACCCCCAAAAATGTGCCCAAGTGTTTCACTGCCCTTCCCCTAAGAAAAAATACTCCAGATGTTTAATCCAAACTCCCTGGCTGCCATTTAGAGCCTTTATTTCTTTTCATGTCCCTGATGAGCAATAACAGAGAAACATTATCACATAATATAAAATATTAAACACCTGTTGTAAATATTAAATTATATACAAATACAACCTGGCAAAGATAATGCTTGATACATTGTTTACATTGCTGCTGATTAATACTGGAGATTAAAATTAATACTCACACAACATAAACATCAACATGCTTTTAGCATGCAATTAAGCCAAACAATTTCATCAGCACAGAATGTTCTCGTCCTTTCAATACGAGACACGCTAAAAACAAACCTGTCCTGAAAATATCATTGAAATCAAACTCCAAGTGGAAAACATTTGGATCATTAGAGATTTTTTATTTTTTCCCCGCTTTGGAAATGCTGTTTTCCATACTACAAGGCCACAGTTGGAGAGAGTCGGAAATGAAGAAAGAGTGTGGGTTTAGATGGGATATTGGGAAGGAATTCTTCCCTGTGAGGGTGGGGAGGCCCTGGCATAGAGAAGCTGTGGCTGCCCCATCCCTGAAACTGTTCCAGGCCAGGTTGGATGGGCTTGGAGCACCCTGGGATAGTGGAAGATGTCCCTGCCCATGGTAGGGGGTGGGACTGGATGGGCATTAAGTTCCTTCCAACCCAAACCACTCTGGGATTCCACTATGGGTTCTGTGAAATCCCATCATCTTCTCCACCATGATGTCTGTCCCCCTCTTCACTGCTGCAACAGGGCCATGAGAGCCATTGGTATTTCCTTTCCTGAAAAAGCCATTTTGAAAAAGGGTGAGTTGAGACAATTGTTGGATTTAAGGTACATGAGGTCTTCCTTCGACAAGGCTCACTGCTGGAAAACGACCACAGGAGAAGGGTGCAAACAAACTGATCAGAGCCTGAAGGGGTGAGACAAAGGCGATCAGAGGTCAGGAAAACCTAAAGTCTGAAGGAACTGGAGGGGAAAATACTGAGGGAATGTGACAGTTTTGGCTTCTGTTCTTCTCTGCCAAGGTCAGGATGAATAATACACAGGAAACACAGGATCGAGTTAGGACTTGGTTGTTTATTATATCTTATCTATTTACAATATTTACAGGCTCATGAGCCATGAGCTTCAACTAGCAAGCTAGGGAAACGAGGTAAAATGGAGAGCTTCTAACTCTTTCCAAGGTTATTTAAGTGATAATCCCTCAATAACGAAGTGACACCTACATTATTTATGTTTTTGACCCAATAATGACCACCCAAGGCCAGCAATGCAGACCTTTGTCACCCAATTATAGAAAACCACTCAAACCCATGAAGAAGGATAAAGAAGAAGGTGAAGAAGGAGGACTCAGACAACACCCCAAATCCTCCATCTTGACTCATATGCACTACTATATACTAAAACCCCAAATCCTAAGTTTTTAGGACTCCATCAAGAGAAGGGCTTCCACCAGTCCTCAGAGGTACAACAGTCCTTCAGAGACAGCTCTCCACAGCCACTGCAGGCAGGACAAGGAGGGGTGAATTAAAGTGCAGCACATTCAAGGAAGGCTTAAGGAAATCTTTCCGATTACAAGGTTAATTAAGCAGGGGTCTAGATTAGCTGGAGAAGCACAGGAGTCCACGTCACTGGAAATCTTTAAGAACAAGTTGGACGAGCATGTAGGAATAACGTGGAACAGAGTGTCACCTTGGAACTGTTGATGTGTTAAACGCACATCCCTTTGCTCTGATGGCTCTTATCCCCTGCATTTTATCTCCACAGGAGTCTGTCCAGCTGGATTTTAGCCACATGGGAGCTAAGAGGTGCATTAGCTCCTCAGCAAGCTCTCAGACATCAACCAGCACAAGAGGAGACAGAGCCCAGGAGACGCCCACAGGGACACCACTGTCCTTGTTTGGGATGTCCCACTGCTCTGATGGAGCAGCACCCAGAGCTCTGCCTGAAAATCCCGTGGCTGATGCCTCTGCAGGGAATCAGGCAGAATGTGAAGCAGAGGAGACCAAATGTGGGTGTGTAATTAGGTGACAGCACATGTCCTGGCAGATGATTGCAGTGCTAAAGCATGCCATATGCTGCAGCTCCTATGGAAATCTTCCTCGGCTGACATCACTATGGAGCATTTGGGAACATACGCCGGTCCCTTATGTTTTCTCTGTCCTTCCTAAATGTTGCCAAGAGCCAAATACCTAAACACAATTAACCTCTGACATCGCATTGAAAGGCTCTGAAACAGCCTCAAAGATCAGGGAGTTTCTCCCAAATATCCCTGGAGTGTTCTACCTGGAGAATTGCTCTCCAGAGCTGGGACAAATCCATAGGTGTTGCAGCAGCCAGCGTTGGGAGCAGCACTCTGTGCCAGCCAGCCTTCACCCACCAAAGAACTGGTAAATCAGATGTGCCAAACTGGTCCCAGTTTGGGGTCAGCAATGACAGGACAGGACAGAAAAGAGGTGGAGTGTCCAGGCAGTGCCCAGGACATCCCAGCCATGGCCTGGATCTCAGCAGCCAGAAAGCTACAGGTGCAAATTGTTAAGGAATTTAGAAATATTAGACCAGAGGGAAAGCAAGGGAAGAGAAATTGCCAACAGGGGTTTTGCCAGAGCAAATTCCTGTCAATCCTTCCTGCTCTTTGACAGGAGAACTGGCCGGGAGGATGGAGGGAAGGGAGGATTGAGGAAGGGGGGGATGCAGGGAAGCTGTAACTGTGACACAGCCTCATTCAGGGGAGGCTCCTGGCACCGCCTTGGTTGACGACTTTGCAAACAAACAAAGGAAACCTGATCCAGGTGAAATCCTTGCCGGGCTGCAAGGGGCACCTGGTCCCCAGAGATTCAAAATTTGTGTTAGCAACTCAATGATAGACTCGAGAGTGTGTTAGAAAGTGTGTGGATAACCCTGGGCTGTGAAGAGTGCCAGCTTTCTGGAAGGCAGATAATCAGAAACAATGAATTCAGGCCATTTATTTTGAGTGAGCTACACAAAATTCAGTAAGAGCAAAGTGGTAAAGGGGCTGCATTTTGGATGGATAAATAACACCCAAATCTAGACTGGGGAATAGCATTTGGATAGGTCTAAAACACCATAAAAATAGCTGAGGAGGTCGTGGTGGGCCCCAGCTTGGGAGGATGCTCAGGAAAGGGCAGGGCAAGGGCCACCTTTGGGTGCACCCATGGGAGGTGACAGAGGTGACAGCTCTCCCTGGGCACAAGGCAACACTCCACAAGGCATAGGGATAATACAGATGAGCTGGAGCTGGTCCAGGAAAGAGCAACCTGACATGGTCTGGAAACAACAGCCAACGCAGAAGGGATTAAAGAATTGGGGGCTGCAGACTTTTTACCATCTGCTATTTAAAAAAAAAATAAAAAAAATAAAAAAAGAGAGAGAGAGAGAGACAGAGAGAGAAAACAAGCTCAGGTTTTGTCTGCTTTACCCGGAGACAGGGTGATAATTGGATACATTCAGCTGCCTATTTCGCAATGAGCAGCTTCACAGCAGTGGTTGGCTCCCCAAAGTGGGTCTCTGGCTCCTGGGCTGAGGTTTCCCAGGCAGCACCTTCCCTTCCCAGCAATGCAACACAGCACACAAAGCCTGGTCATGATTTTTCTCCATCATGCCGGTCACCCGTGGTTGCTTCTTAACTCCTGAAGCTCACAGGGATGAGATTCTTTTATTTCTAGCAATTTTACAAAAAGTTGCACTGTGGAAAGTTGCACACACCTGTGTGTGTTTCACTGGAAGTGTCCTGGAACAGCCACAGATGTTCTTTAAATTTCTGCTTTCCACCAGTTTTTGCAAAGCTGTTTCCCAAAGCACTTCTTTGCAGTAGTCCATTTTTTTTTTTGTGGGTTTGTGTGGGTTTTTTTTTTCCCTTGAGTGGGGTCTCTGAATTTTTTTCATTCCCAGTGGAGGTCTGGGCATCCTAAGGAAGTGGGATAAGAGTCCCCATCACGTGGGGTGGGCAGAGCAGACATGGTGCCCATTGTTCTCTGCATCCGCCTCGGCTACCAGAGGAGGAAATCGCCTTTATCTGAGGCAAAGAAAGACATCCATTAGGAAAATTATTGGGAAAAACTTCCTGGCAGTAGCAGAGCAATGCATGGGAACAGACACCGCAGGCAAGGGCGGAAACAGCCGCGGTTTTAAGGAACAGCCTTGCAGGAGATGATGTCCATACACAGGGAGGGGATGTTGTCACCCCGTGGGACACAGCTGATCCTCTCCAAAGGGCGCCCCTCTCTCCCTAAACCATTGTGTCACTTTTCATCCCCCCTCTGCTGACAGCACCGAGCCCCAGGGTCTCACCTCGCCTCACCCTCTCACGCTGAACTCCCCTTATGAGGCTGGGAAGATTCCACTCTTCCTGAAGGGCTGGGAGAAGGGCAGTGCCTTTTTTTACAAGGCACTGAGGTGGGTGGGGGCGAGGGTGGGGGTTTCATCTCCTCTCAAGAGCAGCATTTGGCAGGGGGAGGTGCCTGGTGGTACCCACTGAAGCCCCTGTCACTGGCACTGTGCAGGAATGTGCTGCTCTGGAGCCCACCCAAGCATCCCCTGCATGCAGGAGGTCCCTGCTAATGGGAAAGCCACCTGTTATTCCCTCAAAACAACCAAAACATAAAATCCAGTTTCCTTCTGCTAGCCCTCACTGAGCAACCAAACACCCCAAAGGGCTGCAAGCTGCCTTTTAACCAAATCACTCCCCCTGAACAATATTCAAGGGCAGAAAATAGAGCAGAGCCAGCCCCAGTTGCCACAGCCACCGTGGCTTGGCACATGGCAGCAGCCAGCACCAAGAGCAGAGTGAGCTGCTGGCTCATAAATCTCATGTCTAGTAGGTTTTGCTTATTTTTTTTTTATTTGTTAGGGGGCAGAAAAATCAAGCAATGCAATCTCTTGGCACTTCTCAGATGTCCCCCTGCCCCTAAGCTGGGATAAAAAAACTGTGGGGTGCTGAGCTGGAGCACACATCTGAGCATGGAAATTGTGTGTTGGGATGGATGTCTCCCGAGGTTCTGCCACATATCATGGGCACACATTTCCTGAAAAGCCAAGGAAAAAAAAATTTTTAAAAAAAGCCCTTCCCTTCCACCTGCGTCCTTGCTAATCACCTCAGTGGATGTCTCAGCCCATCAGGAGTGGTGGAGGGAACCCCTCCTTGTCCCAGCAGGTCCCCAGGCCTCGTGCTGGGCACCAAAGCCGTTTGGATGCCCATGGAATGGCACGAAGCCGGGTGGCTCCGTGCCAGAGCCCAGGCTGGCAGACCTGCAGGCAGGAGGGTGCCACCAGGGCTCTGCCAACAAGCTGCTCCTGGCATCCACTGCTCCCCAGCATCCCTGCCCTCCCCACAGCCTTTCTGCTCCAATATATCCCCCTCTCCAAACCCGTAGCTGCTCTGACATCGTCGCTATCGCAAATGCAAACGTTCAGGATCTCTGCCCTGAGTTAATCCCTGGTGGTCCCTGATATTCCTTGCTTTGCCTCTGCATCTCTCCATTTCCAGGCAATAAAATGACGCTGCTCAATTCCAGCTGGAAAGAAAACCAAACATTTCAGCCTCTGGGCTGAGGCTCCCTGGGGCCCGGCAGGGCTGGGGCCGCTCGTGTCAGGGAAAAGTCACGACCCACAGAGGAAGGAAGCTCCAGTGAAGAGGTGTATTTTTGTTACTGTGGCTGTGCTTTAAGTTTCTATAGCTACCCGAAGAGACTTGTCAGGAAATGCTGCTGCTCCCTTCTCCACACGCTGCTTTGGAGTGGCAAAGCAGCAAAAGGGGCCCGTCAGAAATTGTTGTAGCTTCCCACATTTAAGCACCTCTCGTCTCCATACCCCCTTTCTGGGATGGAAGAGCACATTTGGTGATGCTTCACCAAGCTCAGCAATCAGATTGCAGGGCCAGATGCAGCACAGTTTTCCTGCAGAGCTGAGTGATGGTGGCCAAGGATCCTGAAATCCACTGGGAAGCAGCATGCCAGGCTGGGCAGGGGATGCTGCCAGAGGGGTTGGTCCCCAGCTCTTGAGTTTCCAAGTCGTGGGCATGGACGTTGCCTGCTGCTGAGCATCCCTCTGTGCCCTGCAAGAACCCTGCTGAAATGCAAACCTCACTCCATTTTAGCTCCTTTTCCCTGATCCATCAATCCTTTGGGGTTTACATACAAATGAACATGGCATGCAGTGGATAACCTTTAACCCACTCGTGATTCTGCTGTTTTCCAGAGAGTCCAGCCCTCAGAAGAGAAGGAAAAGGGCCAGAGGAAAGTCACAACCTCCCAAAATGCAGAAGCACCCCTTGGAGCCCAAGCTGAATCCCGAGGCTACCTTTGCATTCTGGTGCTTGCATCCACAGCTCACTGCTGCAGGAATAAAATCCACCTTCCTCCTTCAAACAACAAGCCTGTCTTCCATGTGTTTCCAGGAATATTGTGCCTGGTGTTCCACACGGTGCCTAAACTGCTCTGGTGTTCACAGGGGTGCTCAGACACAAGGTGACAAACAGGGTGTAAAGACCATAACCTCAAAGGGGTTGAGGTATTCGAGTCCTACCAGTAACAAATCCCACTTTGTTTGGGGATGGATGTGTTTCTGGAGGCATCATCCGGATCCCAGGTGCTTCTCCTCCTTCTGCCAAGCATTGGGACACAACAGCAATGTGTTCACAGCCCCAAAAGTTCATTTTCTCTGGCAATTTGGGTGTCTTTCCACGGCACACACACAGATGTCCACGTAAATATTCCATCTGTACTTGTGAATCAGTGCAGTGTGAGGCTGGGGAGGTCAGGGGTTGGGTTCATACAAACATCCTGAAGTTCAGCTGTTTCCCCAAAGCTTGTCTGAACTGTGTGTGACCTCCTCCAGTCTGGAAACGCCAGGCAGCCGGTGTTCCTCCCGAGGTTACCAGCACATCATGAATCTGGAAAAGTCTGCAGCACCACCAGCAAAACAAACCACTCTCCCTGGAGTATTCATTTGATGCTTGGCTTCAGCTGCTGAGCAGCACCAGAAGGGCTTTGGGTCATAGGCAAATGCCAGACAGCGTTTGGACGGCTTCCAATGATGTGGGCACCGACTTCAGGTGTTCCTCTGCCTGTTCTTGTTGCAACCCTTGAGACCCAAGACACAGAAAGTGGTCAAAGTTTCCTGCCCAAACAAAAGCTGCCTCTTTATCCTCATTATAAACTCTGCCTGCTGCCCACGGCAGGGATATGACTCAGGGGCTGAGCCTGGACGGAGGATTTTGCAGATATTCACAAGTGGGAAGGAACCCCAGGATCCTGGTGGATATTTTGCTGCCTGCTTACTGACATCACAAGGCATTTCACAACATTAAAATCACTGTTCTTTAGCATAACTCACAAACAAAACAAAGCCACCCTGGGTCAGTGTTTTAGTTGGAAGTTGTTTAACAGCAAACGACATTTTCGCCGTTTTTTCTAACACAGATCTTGCTACATTTAGATGTTGTGTGAACTGCCACGAGATTAACAGCCTCTCTCTCCTGGGGTCTGCAAAACCTCCTTTTACCACTGAAACTAATTATGCTGTTAACCACTAATGCCCACGAAGGAGAGCTAATGAGTCTCCAGCCAGTGGGTGTTTTATCTCCCCTGCACAGGGAGCTGCAGCCACACAACACCCAGCGCCAGCAGGAAAACTCCCCTGGCTGGCTGAAGGGACAACCATGGAGGAGGTGACACAACTGCTCCCAAACACCTCTGGTGCCTCCATCACCTGCAGCCCTCAGGGAAAACAGAGGTGGAGATGTAAATGAAATTATGCCCCCCCCCAATCGCTTTTACACCGCCCAGCACATTGTCAGCCTTAATGAGTTAATATTGTTAAATCCTCCTGTGCTCATCAGCTGGGAAACAGGGTAGGAAAGGTGCTTTCCAAAGGAGGCCCTCCCAGGACAGCGTTTGTGTATTCCCATCTTCTGCAGCCATCTGCTGCCTTTCCAGGTGCCCCCAGGAGACCTGTCATGGGGTTGATGCTGGGTTTGTTGCTATTGTCCTCATCAGTTCTCAGTGTTAATATCAGAGAAGCAGCTTGGGGCACTAATCATGGTCCCTTCCTGTCTCAATAGGGCTGGAGCCATCAGAGAAGGGAACTAAGAGGGGAAAAATTTGAATGGACTCCCCTGTGAGGCTGAGTTGGTGGATACCCAGGGAAAACTGTCATGATTTTGTTCACCCTTGAACCTCCAGTAGGAGAGATCTCTGGGGGGGCAGAAAGACTCTTAAATGGGCTCAAACATAACCAAACAATCTTGTCCATCAATTTCTCCACACGGCTGACAATGCTTTCCATTGTCCTTAGGATACCACGGGAATTAAATTATCATTGTACAGTGGAGCTCAGAGGTGAGAGAGGACCGCAGGAATTGGTGATATCACCAATTTACCTTAGACCTTCCCCCTGGAGCAGCCAGTTCAAATTCTTCCTTTTCCCCACATCACAAAGGTTGGAGTCGATGATCTTGGAGGTCCTTCCCAACCACAGTGATTCTCTGAGCCTGTGACCAGTGCTCCTGGAAGCAGACTGAGAGCTGGGGTGCAACTCCAAGAGCCCAGCCCGAATCCCTGGGGTGTTGGACACCTTAAACTCTGCAACCCACTTTGTGTTCACTGCAGGCATTAATACTTATTGGGAGTCATGCCATGGATCATGTTTAGTGACTCCAACAGAAACAAATCTTCCTTGACCTCAACAAAGTTCTTGGGAGCAGGAGAGCACCAGCTCTGGTTGCTGGTTCCTTGGTGGGCAAACCTCAGGATAGGAGCGGGACAAGACTGGGATGCCCAAACATGCCTGAGAGCTTTCCAGCTCTTTTTCCATCCTCAAACAGCTAAATCTGCATTCACACCTACATTTTATCACCTCTCACCTGTCCACACAGCAGGTGATTTCCCTGCATGTCACCAGGTTTTGACCCACGTGTTCTGGTTGTTAGTTATGCTCAGGGAAAGAGGCAGCATCGCTGTCCCAAATCAGCACATTTCCCTGCCTTCCTTCCTAATTCACAGAGCTCCTCCAAGCCCCTCATGACCAGCTTTCTCTGATGTGCAGCCTTTCCCAGCTCCCCCAGTTTTGAGCCTAAGAACATTTTTATATCTCCTGCTTTGATGGATCATTCAAAGGCTTCAATCACCGTGTCTCAGGTTTTGTAGCCTTTCCTGAGTGCTGTTGTTTACATCAGGGACTTTCAATTGCACAACAGTTCCTTCATGAAAACCTCACTTCCTCACACTTGGGTTGAACTTGTGGCTTGAAATTGTCTCTTTCCGAGTGTTTGTAAACATTTTCTGCGTCTGCTATGGCCAGGCAGCAGCTCTGTACTTCCAGGGAAGAAATTGCTGTTAAAAAAAACATTCCCTGCACAGCTATGATGAGCTCTGAAGGCAGAGAATAAAGTGTAAGCTGCCACAGAGGTAGAAAAAAGGAGGTCAAAAAGCTTCAGAGGCTCATGCAAGCCTGGAAAACTTATGGAAGTGGAGCTGAGAATGGGGAAAACTAACAAAGTCAAAGTTGTTTTCCCCAATTTTTGCCTTCTCCGTTGCATTCCCTTTGCTCCCTGTGGAACTATGGGGGTTTTGTCCCGTCACAGGACAAACCAGGGGACAGAGGACAGGGCATGAAAAGCCCCAGTGTGCTGGAACCCAAAGGTGAACTGGAGTTATACATTTGGGAGATACTTTTTACAAGACAAATTCAACATTTTGGGGAATTCAGGGATAAGCAGCAGTACCAGTGGAGACCAACCCACCACAGACACACCCTTGGGGTTTCCCAGCAGCCAGCTGGGACCTGGATTCATGTCATCTGCCACTGCAAAGGTCTCTTGGGGCTCCTCAGCTTCCAAGCTGCTCTACCTCACCCAGGGCAGCTGTCCTGTAGGAGGTAGGTGACGTCAGGAATTTTGTCCACTCTGATCTGGAACCTCTGGAGTCTCTTCTTTCCACAGGGTGGGTGGAGCCCAAGGGACTTCCCCTCGCTCAGAGCTCAGCATCAGGTGGAATTGCCATCCCTGGAAGTTTTCCAAAAGGTTGTGCATGTGACACTTGGGAGGATGGTTCAGTGGTGAACCCACTGCAGCCTTTCCTCTTCTCATTCCTCTTTTTTTTCTTTCCTGAATCACAGCACAGAGCTGACTTTTGGCCCCTGGACTTGGTTCCTGCCTGGTCTCAGCAAGCTCTGACTCCTCTCTAATGACTTCCAGCAGGTTCATCCCAGATCCAGCAGCTCACTTGCAAGACTCTGCATTTCTCAGATCGCTGCCATAAATGCACAAACCAGCTGTTACACACCTCCTCTGACCCCAGCCAGAAAGCATCGAGTTCCCTGGGCCTGGATAACTCATGGGGGGTTTGTTGTGGGGTGTTTTCCCCACCAGAATTTATTTTACCATGCAAACCCCACCCTGGGGTCAGCAGGGACCCCAGTGCCACCCCGGGAGAGCCCCTTTGCAGCTGAATGAAGCCTCTGTTGCAGTTCACAGTGGCACCTCTGTGTGAGACACTCCAGGCTCCCTTTTGTGCTGGCTCCCCTGGCCCAGGGTGGCACAGCCACCATCTGATCCCCCTCTGGATGCTCAAATCCCGGGAGCAGATGTGCAAGCATCAGGTCTGAAGCCCCCATGGAGTTGGGAGGAGAGTCATGACTGATTCCTGCAAAGCCTGGGGCTGGAGCAGGGAGCCAGAGAAGTCATGGACACTGAAACCTCATATTTGAGAAATAATTCAGATTTTGTCGCTGGTCCTGCCTGTTCTTCTCCCAGATTAACACTCTGGGGCCACCGTGGCTTTGGGACAGGCATTGTGGCAGAGGTGGATCTGCCTGTTAAACACACCCCTTCCATGCCCTTTTCCCAGCACCCAGCAGCCTTTTTGCCAACAATCAGTCTGGTTTTCATGGATATATCCCAGGGCATCCCCCGTGCTGGGGGCAGGCACAGAGCCCCAGGCAGCAGCACAGCACAGGCTCAATGGGCAGTGAGGTGCTGGGCATTTGGTCACCACCATCCCAAATATCTCTGTCTCTTCCTCCAGGGAACCAAACCTGGAGCCAGAGAGGAAAACATTATGGGTGGGCAGGCCCATGGTGCCCCTGGACTGTCAGACACAGCTGAACACCTCCTGATGGACAAGGAAATCAAGCCCAGCTCTGCAAGTGATGCATTCCCTTGGTTTTTGCTGTTGACATTTTTAAACCAATTGGTTTGTCAATGCTGGATAAACAAAATGGGGAAAAGGCAATTACTGAGGAGAGCAGCAGCAGTGATTGCTATTAGTGTTATTGCCCTCTTCCCTCTGAGCCTTATTAGGTGCTTATATGAGAGACAGACTTCTGTGAAATGTCAGTGAGCACCAAATACTTGAAAATCCAGCCCTGAGGAGCCTCAAAAATCTTGTTGATTACTTTAGACATTGTATGAACATGGGAAACCACAGCAAGCCTGCCCTCAGGTGAATCCTAGCCACATCCATCAGGGAGCAGAGCAGGGAGGGCAGAGGTGAGCTGTGCTTTGCAGACTTCTTCCCCTGAGCAGCAATCCTTGGTGCCAGGGGACAAATCCTGCCACTCACTTCCATAGAATCATAGAGTCATGGAAAGGCTTGGGTGGGAAAGGGCATTAAAGCATGACTAGTCCCCCCCTGCCATGGGCAGGGACACCTTCCACCATCCCAGGTGGCTCCAAGCCCTATCCAGGCTGGCCTTGGACACTTCCAGGGATCCAGGGGCAGCCACAGCTTCTCTGGGCACTCTGTGCCAGGGCCTGCCCACCCTCACAGGGAAGAATTTATTCCTCATATCTGCTCAGTTACCCATTTCAAGTAGGGAAAAACGACCTCCCGTGCATCCTCACCCACATCCAGAGTTCTCCACCAGCCTTTACTAGAGATGGGTAAAGCAATGACCTTATTTCAAAGGGAAGACAGAATTTCCCCCACTTTCCTACAAATGCCAAATGGCTGCAGCTCTAAGAGCAGCCCCTGAAGCTGTGGAGCTGAGCAGGGGCTTTCCCAGCATTGGGTCACTTCACAGCAGGTGGAAATGGCTGGATCTGGGATCTCTTTGCATTTCAGGTGTGTGGAGGAACATTCAGGGAGGCACTGCCAGCCCAGGAGAGCCTTTGGTTCTTTGGGAAAGAGCAGGGTGAGGAGCTGACACCCTGGAAGGGAACTGGGCTTGTTCCCAGTGACCCCAAGCAGTGTCAGACCTCGTGGTTCCCAGTCCAGGGACCTGTTTATGGTTAATGTTTCTCTTGAACTCTCCCTCCTTGGAGGTGACATGGCCACGGATAGTTGTGGACTTCTCCCCTCAGCAGGACCTCAGTGGGTTGAGTTTTGCAGACACAGTGGGCTTGCTGTCTCCCGGGGAGTTATATTTACTCTGCCCCTCCTTGCTGTTTTCTTTAACCTAAAATAAGATGTCCCAGACTGGGGAAAAAGAAAAAAGAAAAAAAAAAAAAAAAAGAAAAAAAAAAAAAAAAAGGGAGCAAATTTTGCTCCCAGTGTCTGGATAAACATATCACTTCCCAACCCTTAAATAGAGGTAATGGGATGAGCTGTGGGGAGCTCATTGAGATGCAGCAGCTTCAGAGGCTGGAGAGGATTGTAGAGGTGATGAGATCTTGTTTTCTTTGTTTTTCTGCCTGTTTTCCTTCTTTTTCTGCTTGGCCATGCCCCACACTGTAAGGTTTGGGCAATCAGCCCCCATCTGCCTTGCCCTGGCTCTCCCGCCGTGCTCCTCCTCGTTAGGAGTGTGTGGCTGTAATTAGCACAGCCCAGGCCTGCTCAGAGCTCCTCCTCGGGGGCAGCTGCTGGCTGGAACCATCTATTTTTTGCCACCACAAAACAGCGTTCATGTGCCAACTTGTCATTTGCTCTGCCCCCGACCGGGCTCCGTCCTCCTCCTCCTCCTCTCTGTGAGGTCTGGGAAGGTTGGGTTTGCCTCAGAGGAGATGCAATGATCTGTTTCAGCTTTTTGACAGTGGAGGAGTTCATTTATTTTTGCTTGGATGGGCTTTTTGTCTACCTCAGACCACCTCTGCCTGGATTAAATGAAATGTTTAAATGTTATCAAGTGCAGATAGGGCTGAAATTACATCCTCCATCAGCTGCAGACAGGGCTGGCTGATCAACCTTTCACATTTTGTGTTCATTTAAGAATCAAAGATAGTGGGAGCAGGCTTGATATCCCTCACAGGCCCTTTCAGAGACATCCAGAGGATGAGCTCAGAGGAGATGAGTGTCCAGCAGCTCTCAAAGGTGTGCCAGGCAGGGAAGGCCACGTGGCCCATCTCAGTATCCCAAAGAGGACCAAGAAGAGGCACCTGCACCCTGCTCTGCACCCTGGATCCTCCTGTGCATCTCCAGCCCTTTTCCCTGGTTTTGGGGAACACTAGCATAAGCAAATTTTACTTGAACAGGAGATCATTCCTTCATTCTCTCACCTGCAAAAATGATCACAGAATCATTTAGGTTGGAAAAGACCTTTAAGGTCATTGGGTCCAATCGTTACCACAGGATTGCCAAGGCTGCCACTGACCCAGTGTCCCCAAGTGCCACATCCACACGGCTTTCAAGTCCCTCCAGGGATGGGGACTCCACCCCAGCCCTGGGCAGCTGTGCCAATGCCTGCCCACCCTTTCTGTGAAGAATATTTTCCTGATATCCAACCTAAACCTCCCCTGCTGCAACTTGAGGCCATTTCCTCTCATCCTGTCACTTGTTCCCTGGGAAATGGGTCCATCTCCCCCACTGTAATGGCTGAAGCTATTGTCCCACATAAGCAAAACACTCATTTTCTACCAAAACACTCATTTTCTACCGCATGATCAGAGCTCCAAGTTACCAGTGCTCAGCAGCCAGACCAGCCCACTACTCCATTTCCTTTACAATCTTGCTTCTGCCATCACAGATGCCCATTAAAGTCCATCTCCACAAGTGACACAGGGGCAGATCAAGGTGAAACTCTCCATCTCTGTGCATCAACGTTCAGCCATTAAATCAGCCCTGCAATGTCTCTCTGCTCTTTCTCTGTGACTTTTTTTTTTTTGGTTGCCTTCATATACTTTTCCAGACTAATCCCCTTTAAATCCGGCCTTCTGAAAATAACCTTGCCTCTGGACAAAGAGCCCATCATCTTCTGCCCTGGTGAGCCTGACTTGCCCTTTGGGAGGTCGTGCCAGCCAGAGGGGAGCTCTGGCTGCTGTTCCACCTCCAGGCTTCTCAGTGACCCTGAGCCAACCTCCTGCAGAGAAAAGCACATCCAGCCCTTTGAGACTCCCAGGAACCAGATGTCACCAGAGGCTGCCAGCCCCAGACATCTCAGCTGACAGCTCAGAGATGTTCCTGCTGCTGATGGGAAGCGACCCACGGAGCCAGGGAAGCTGCTTGGCAAGGGAAGGAGCTCAGCAGAGTCACCGTGAGTCAGCACCAGAATGGGAAGTGACAGGCAGGGAAAGTGATGATGGATGGGGAGACGTGAGCAGCTGATCCTGAAGCACCTCTGGAGCAGGGAATGGCTGCAGGGATGCAGGAGCTGCTCGTGGAGCTGCTGCCCTGCAGCACTGGGGACCCACCAGCCGTGTTCTACCTGAGGACATTTCCTCTCCAAAGAGGAGAGGGTTTTTTCACCCACCCAATGATGAAAAACAAGACTGTTGTGGAGGGAATGGGGCATGGGTTAAGCAGCCTACCACAGTGCTGTTGATCTACCATTTATTTACCACTGGGATTTAAATAACCTGCTCAGGGCTGGATGTGAAATATGACTGAGTCAGACAGACACAGCTCAGCGGGTGAAAGCCTGAGAAGAACAAGCATCATTTCCTTCAGCTCCAGGGTAAAAGTTATTTAAGGACAAGGACTTATCCAAGGAGAGCCCCACAGTGATCTCCAAACTGTCCTCACAGCCAGCTGGCTAGAAAATAAACCATCTCATGCATTGCTGAGGATTAGGAGCCTTTGGTGCCTGGTCCACTCTAATTTTCAAGGCAGAAGCCCCAGGGTTGTCTACCCCATTTTATCCCCTCCCTCCCATACACGTCCCTGCTGGTGGAGCTGAGAAAATCAGAGAAAATGTGTGAAACTCAAAGCCCTCATGGCATCTATTGCAAAAACATCTGCAGCACAACATCTGCACTATGTGCTAAACCAGATATCTGAGCTGTTCCTTGCACGTTTTCATACCACAGAGGCTCAGAAATTGGTGTCCAGCCATGCTGGATAGGGTTGGCCCCTGGACTAAAGACCTCGCTGCAGGGAGGATGAAAGGACTGTAACCTCCATTTCCCAGAGGGAAACCAAAGGGGCTAGGGAAAAAAAAACAGGTGACCTCAGTCACTTTATAGCAAAGCCCTCATCGTTTGGTGATGTTGTCTTAAAATAAAATGCTCTTTTATTGGAGATTTTCTTAGTGCAGCAGCAGGCTGAAAGTCTTGTCATTGCACAATTTAAAAGCCAGGCTGTAAAAGCAAAATGATACATCCCTGATCATTAATGCATCTCCAAAAAGGGCTCTCACTCCTTTGCTTTGCCTTTCACAGCGTGGATGAAAAAAGGCTTATGTGAGCAAATCTAAAATTAATCACCTGAATGTCTTACAGATTCCCAGGTAACAAGGGCAGCTGTGAATCATTGTCTTTGCAGGATGCAGAGACATCAAAGATCATCTCCTCTCTTCTCCTGCCCTTTCCCTGGATTTGTTGCTCCAAGACAAGAGCAAACCTCTTGTGCTTACAGGCAGGTCTTGGAGGCAGAAACTGGGCAGCCTCACATGAATGGGCAGAAACTTGCAAATCAATAAAATTCTGCCTCTGGATCAGGTTGTGGATGGCAGGTCCCTTCCCATGGCTGTGCCCCATCCCCATTCCTCTTCCCTCCTGGGCTGTCAGGAAAAAATGATCCTTCCTGGGCAGCCAGGATGCTCCAGGAATGCTTCCAGAGCCAGTGGGACAAAGCCAACAGCTTAGATTTCCACCAGCAACAACAGAATCATTTCTGCAAGTGAGATGCTTAGACAAGCTAGGCCTTGGGTTTAAGTCAACAGTTTCACCTGTGGAAAGGAAATACCCCTGACCCAGCAGGGCAGCTTTGGTTTGTTCAATACTGATCTGAGCAATGGCTGCGTTTCACCCAGATCCTGACTGGAAAACCAGTGGAGAACCTGATCTCCAGCCTGGCAAAAGGCTGCACAAAGAGCATTCCCTGGGGTTCAGGCTAGAATTCACAATATCCTGCCAGCCAAGATGCCAAGTATCCAGCTTTTGCCAAAGAAAGGGAAGAGATCCCTTAACCGATTGGTTAGAACACCCTTTGTTTCGTTAGAACACTCTTTCTGGAGGTTGGTTTCCCATTTTGTTCCATCTCCTCATCCTGGTGCTGCGTTTTCCACCCTTCTGGCTTTCCCAGAGATGTGAAAGATCTCCCAGATCTATTGTTCCCACTCTCTCCCCTTGTCTTAGCTTGCAAAGCAAGACTTAACCAAAACTTTGTATTGTATCACCAGCTGTCAAACCAGGTGGGGCAGTGTTCTTTATCTCTTCCCAAACCTTCCTCCCTCCAGGGGATATCTGCTGTTAATGGGCCATTAAGGCTCACTGCATGACTGATAAAATTCCATCATCCCACTGGGAGATGCTCCAACCAGGGGGAGGAGCCCAGCATTCCTACCTGGATAAAAGCTGAAATTCAGAACACCCCAGCAGCCTGTTTCCACTGAATTCGCAGAAGACAGGACCCATCTCACCACGACTGGACCTTCAGAGCAAAACTACATCCTTCTACAGATCATCTCTGCTAGAACCACATCTGTCACTCCAGGAGGAGTTAATTGGACTGCTACCAACACCCTGACCCACAGGGTGTCAGGTTGTGTTCTGACTCTGTTTTCTTTTTGCTTGCTCGGTTGTTTTTGTACTGCTACCTCTTTATTTTAATTTTCCTAATAAAGACCTGTTATTCCTATTTCCACATCTTTGCCTGAGAACTCCTTAATTTCAAAACTATAAAAATTCAGAGGGAGGGGGTTTACATTTTCCATGCCCAGGGAAGCTCCTGCCTTCCTTAGCAGACACCTGTCTGTCCAAACCAAGACACCCCTGTAACTGGAAGTTCTTCTTTTGCAGCCCATTCAAAAGAAACTTTCCAGGATAAGGAGAACATCTCACCACACCTGGAGCTTCTTCCGCCCATCCTGGAGGCACTGCAGAGTGTGCAACCTGCTCTGCAAACTTTTCCTTACCTTTCATCTTTCCTCACCACAAAACAGGCAAATCAGTGTTGCTCTGACTTCTCACGGCAAAAAAAGTCCAGGCTGAGAAAAATATCAATCAAATTCGAGCCCAAAAATGAAGAGGCTGAGGGAGTTGTAAGCAGAAGGGGAATATTTCTCCACAGTCAGTGATGTTCATTAACCCACACTCAACATAGTGTGCTTGGGGCACAGGGGATTGGCTGCACAACAGCAGTGCAGGAAGGCAGGAATAAAGATAAACCAAGTGGATGGAGAGGAAAAAAATCTGATTTCAAGAAAATGAGGCTCTCCTACCATCAAGTCCCTTTTCTATGTGAAGGGTGGGTGCTTTCTAGCCCATCCCAAGGTGACTTTCTGTGGCCAACAAGGAGACAGGATGGGACCAGCACAGCGTGGGACAACCTTCAGCCTCCCCAGCCCTGGGACCACTCAGTCCCTCTGCAAAGATATCTTTGCTCTCCATTCACCAGCCTCTGAGAGTGGTTTTTAAACCAAAATCCAGGGCTCCCTTGCACACAGGGTGCTGCACACGACGGGGGTTCAGGGTCAGCACAGGTGGTGATCACTTGTGTTTGGTGCTTTGCAGAGCTGAACAAAGATCAACTTTCAATCAAGTGCCTCAAACATCTTCCTCAGAGGCTCCTTGAAGGCCCTGGGCTGGTGCTGCACAGCCTTGCCAGCCCCACAGGAGATGTTTGCCAGGAGAAGTGCTGCGTTTGTTTTGTCTGAACTGGCAAGTCTGGGAAATCAGCTTCAAGCATTCCAGTTTGGAGACCCATTTCTCATAAACTCCTGAAGTCCCTTTCCTTCCAGCCTAAGCCAATCCAACACATTTGTTTCTAGGCTAAGATCCAGCAGAGAGCTTTCTTTTGAGTGCCAGCAGCAAATTTTTATGACCACAAAATAAACCTTTAAATACGATCTGTTTAGATAAGCGGTGAGAATGCTGAGAGGCAGTCAGTGATTTGAATCCAGAGGTGTGAACAGTTCTGCTCAAAGGACATTCAAAAATAATGGCACTGGGGCTGTGCTGCCACTTCCAGGAGGAAACAGGTCCTGCTAATGCTGGTTTGAATCGTGGCTCTGCAAAACCTGCACAGGAGCAAGAAGAGGTGCATTATGAGCAGCCCTGAGGCAATGACGAGGTCCCGGGGAGGTCAGACCCCAAAAACCTGCCCCAAACCTGCCTCCCAAGAGCTCCTTTCACAGCTCCCCAGCAGCACAACTGGTTGTATCCTGGCTGCCTCCTGCCAAACAGGAAGGGAACTCTTCCCCCACACGTCCATGGCTAAGTAGCTCTACGTGTCCTGGTGCTTTTTTTTTTCCAGGCATTGTGCTGAATCCCATGATTCCAAATGAAATGTCTAATTTATTGCAGTGCTTGACCTGCTCACCACCACTGCTGACATCATTACCCCTGAGGTATCCAGCTTGGACAAGGTCATTCCCGGTGTAAAGAATACTTGTCTGAAAGCAAAGCTGAGGAGCAGAGATTATTTCTACAACTCCCTGAAAAGAGGCTGTAGGTGGGTGGGGTTCAGTCTCTTTTCCCAGGTAAAAAGTGATGCCTCAAACTGGGCCAGGAGATGTTTCAATTGGATATTAGGAAAAATTTCTTCCCTGAAATGTCTGTCTGGCATCAGAACAGGCTGCTCAGGGCAGTGATGGAGTCATCATCCCTGGAAGCGTTCAAAAAACTGTGGATGTGGCTGCTGTGGACGCAGTTTGGGGTGAACTCTGCAGTGCTGGGTCAGTGCTGTGTGGGTTGTCACTCCTAATGCAAAACTCCACAAGTACCAAAGGTTGTAGCTGAATATTAGAAACGCTCAAAACCCACCCAGGTAAGTCCTGGTGGAAATGGAAAACGTTGGCACCACGTAGCCCTAAACTGAGCAATTCCTGGAGAGGAGGAGTCTGCTTCTCTTTGCACAGACAGGATATTCCCAGGCTCCTGGTTTCCCATCCATGATGAGCTCAGCCACCCTGGCAGCACCCTGTGACTCTATGTTTTGATCAGAGGAGAAACCACCCAGCCCAGACAGACAGATGATGACAGACAATTCAGCTCAGGGCTGAAATCAGCTGTGGCACAGAGCCAAGCCCGAGCCATCATCAGTTTGGAAACCCCGGGGAGCTGGGGATGTTTGAACTCCTGTCCTCAATCCCGCCCTGTCCTCCTCTTGGGATTGAGGGAAACCACTTAAATCTTTGAAGCACCCCAGGGTCAGGGACCAGCTGAGCAAACCAGTGAGCAGCTGAATCAGTGTCCAGCGGCGTTGCTGGGAGAGGGGCAGTGGTCAGCTGTGCATTAGCGCTGCTTTCCCGGGAAAAGCCATCAGGGACACGGATGAGCTCCTCCAGGAACCATCCCAGAGCTCCCTGTGGTGTGCAGAGGGCACTTGGCAAGGCACAGCAACCCCTCCTCAAATGAACAGAGACACAGCAGCACGGGCAGGTGCTGCTGGCACTCCCAGGGGACGGGATAACGCAGCAGGTGCCGGACACCTGGCTCCAGGGGAACAAAACCTGGGCTCCACAGCTTTCCCCAAACACTGACAGCACCCAGTGCTGCCCACCCACCCTCCAGCTGAGGTGCAAGTCTGTCACAGTTGATATTTTAATTAAAGCCCCACGTTCTGGGGTTGATGTGGTGATGGAGGTGGCTCCACTCTATGTTTTGATCAGTTTCAGCCCCAATGCATTCACTGAAGCTGGAGTTCCTGGAATATTTTAGCAAATCCATATTTTGAACACACACCCAAGGGCATGGTGGAAGCCACCCTGGTGAGTTGTATTCAGCCACCCAGACCCCATGTGTGGCTCCAACACACTTCAAATGTCCTGCTCTGGCACTGAGACTCTGCCTGGGTTTCCTGAGCTTTGTGCTAAACTTCACTGTGAATTTTTCAGGAGAAAGAACCCAGTTCTGGGACTCCTCTCTATTTTTATCATGTTCCATCACTCCCAGCAAGAACCAGACAAACAACCCCAAGAAGTGGCTTGGAAAGTCTGGAGGACAAAAATAAATGCCCAGACTGTGGTTAGAGGGGCTGAGCTTGGCTGAGCCAGCTTGGGCTGGAAAACAAGCAAGCTGCTTTCCTTTGAAATAACACTGGTGCCCAGAGAAGCAGAAATGCCATCTCAGGGGGTCAGGAGAGCATGGATCCATGAGGCAGGAGAGAAGGACAGCCCTGGCCTCAGCATACCCAGGGAAGTGCAGTCCCTGTGCTACATTAACCTGCTCCTTTCTCTCCCTGTCTGCCTCCTCCTTTCTCTTTGCCTCTCGGCCAAGCCTACATCAGGATGCACCAAAAATAACCTTGGAAATCCTGTTTTGGCCCAACTTCAGCCCCCCATGGGCAGGGATGGGGAACAGATGTGGGACACAGGGGCTCTGCAGTGGCATAACCCAGAGAAGACGTGGGTTTAGCCTCCTGCCTCACCTCCCAGGGCTTCTGTGCATCCCCAGGCAAGTGAGTGGATCCTTTGGAGCATCTCTTTCCTCACACCACCTCTTTATTCACCTTGTGGCACCAGTTGCTGGAAATTATCAGGTTGAAATAAATAAAATGGATACTCTGCTCTGGTGAGGTCCCACCTGCAGTGCTGCATCCAGCTCTGAGACCTCCAACACCAGAAGGACATGGAGCTGCTGGAGCAATTTCAGAAGAGGCCAGAGAGAGCTGGATTTCCTCTGCTCTGGAGCCAG
>VYXD01002343.1:38253-50596 GCA_013397195.1 Hylia prasina
TCTGGGTAGGAGCAACACACGGACCTGTCAGGGCATCAGGACCTTTCTGGGAAGGGAATTTCTGTAAATTCCTTGATCCTGTCAGGGTGAGAAACCCAGGTGTGTGTAGGTGAGATATAACCCAGGAGCAGTTTTTCTGGAAACTGAGATCAAAAACAGAGGAGGCACCCAGACCTTTTCAGCAAGGAAAAAAAATCTCTCTAAATTAGTAGGCACTAAATCCCCTGCCAGCTCCTCTGCTGAACACAGGTTTGATCTAGAGCAAACAGGAAACTGTCTTGAACAGAGATGGGGATGGATCTACCAAGTTTCTACCTACCCCTAAATCCTATCTGATGTAGAACTCTGGAATTTAGTGAAGGATCCAGGAGGATCCTTGGGTGCAGGGCCCAGCTCTGGCTGGCCTTGCTGGCAGAGCAAAACCCTCCTGCTCTTTAGATGTTGTAAATAAAGACAGAGCCTTCCTCCAGTCTTCTGTGTTCCTGGCAACTCTTTGGGAATTCCTGCAATCCTCAGTAGTGAGAATAATGCGATTGGCTCCTAATGTGAGATTTCCTTTGCTGGGTAAAGTACACCTAAGGGCTGCTGATGTAATTCTCTCATACTAAGCTGATTAAATGCTGAAGAGTTAGAGCCTTTTATAATTTTATTACATTAGATTCCGGAGATGAAATGAATAGAAATGACCAGACAGTGAAGGAGGCAGAGATCTGTGCCCACAGATTTTAGAGACTCCAAATTACATTCAGACAATCCAGCGAGGTGTCTGCAAGAGCAAATCTAATAACAGAGTGTCCATCTGTTCCACAATATGGATAAACTTGGGTTATCAGGCTTGTACAATATTAAAAGGACAATTACAGGCAGAGAACATGTAAAGGTCCTGATATCCCAAGAATTCCCTATGTCCCTTTGAGGAGGACCAGCAGCCATCAGCACTGCTTAGCAACTCTGGCTGCAGAAGTTATTAGCACCACTAATGACTTGCAGTGAGACAGAAAGGTTTCTTGGGCTGAGAAATCCATTATCTGTACCCCAAAATATCTGAGCTGGACCACATCTCTGAATGGAACCTCATAAAGGTCTGGCTGAGGTGGAAGAGAAATCAGGATTGAAGAAGCCTGGATAGCTTTAAAAATCCAGGCAGAAACAGCAAAATGCTTCATGGTGCAAAAAAAAAAAAAAAAAAAACCAACCCTGTGTCATTGACTTTGGGTCAATTAGCTCATTTCAGCCAAACCCTTAATTTCACTCTGGCTTAGACAAGTCAGCTGGGACAGAGATCACCACGAGGCATCTGCTGAGCTCCCTCCTTTTCCCTTCACAAGGAAAAGCTGGATTTATGAGTGGCTTCCAAGCAGGTCTTTGTGCACACCCTTGGGCCATCCTGACCACACTTTGGAGCTGTTGGACTGGGTGATTTATGCCCCTCACCAACAAAGCAGCCAGTGAGGGCCACACGACCTCGGGCACAATGTGAAATTCAGGGGATATTCATGCACCAATGCTTTACATTTTTCTCTGGGCACCACCGTCAGCAAAAACGCTCCAGTATTCAGATGAGGGTCCTGCAAAAGGTCAAACTGAAATTTGCTTGCATGTCTGAGCAAATATTTGTGAACAATTTCCCCCATTATTCTCTAAGCTTTACATATGGCCCGCCCCAGAGAGAAGCGTGGTCCTTGTTGAAATACTTCTGGGGACTGCAGTGACTTAAAAAACTGCCTGGAAGCAATTCCTAGGCTGACTATTCAAATGCATTTTCTGCAAACAAAAGTTTATTTGCTATGTATAGATAAATGCTGTCAGTGGGCTAATTTGGAAGCACTGTTGATTACCCATTGTAATGAGGCCTATTACATAATTAAAAGTGTTTTCTCCTAACTGCATTTTGCTGCTAATTAACATTTTATGCCATCTACAATGGACACTTTGGGCTGCATCAAAGACATTATTATGCAATTTTATCCTAAGAGCAGACTATGAATTATTAATTAATATCAAATCTGTTGATTAAAGGGGAATTTGTAAGTATGCCAGTCATAGCCAGGAACATGCTTCACCCATAAATATTCCCCTGAAACACAGTCTGAAATTAAATGCAGTAAAGAAAAGGTGGAAGATTGGGAGTGTGAAACATGGGAGACTGGGATAATTTATGAGAACCTCTGATGTTTTTCCAGAAATTCCTGTTGTTAGTGTTTTAATTAAACAGCATCTTCTAAAACGCTCTGTCATGTCCCAGCAGGATTCACAAAGGGAAAACGGAGGAATCCTTGTTCCTTGAGCAAGTCAGACAACAGCAGGAACTCAGTGTACAAATTCACCTCAGCCTGGAAGTTCAGATCAAAAATTTACCCAGTTTGGGGGTGGAGGCAGCAGATGTTGGCGGAGATTGAGGAACACCTACAGAAATTATTTTGCTGTGACATCACCTTGAAAAACAAGATATGGGTGAGAGCAAGGCTGCAGTGTGAATGTGGAGAGAGTTGTCTGCCTGCTGCTCACTGACACAACTGCCTAAATTGGCCCAGATTTGTACAAATTTCTGATTTTCAGTTCAGCTGGTCAGAGCAAGCTGGCGAATGGCTACTGGATAAAATCCTGACTTACCGGGGTGGAGCGTGGACTCCTTTCAACGTGAGCCAGTTCATCACCTGAACTGCCCACCATGAGTGCTAATCAATGCGCATCAGGTCCTGGAACACCACCTCCAGCCCAGCTGCAGCCCCTGACCCTCACCCAGGAGCAACTGGGAGCTCCAGAGGGCCTCTGCCACTGCTGGGAGCCACAGTCACCCTAAAAACTCAACTTTGGGGCTTCTTCCAAGACCAGGCACCCCCTGGGACACTGTGGAGTGTCCACCCCATGCTCTTGGCTGTCCTGGAGTCAGAGCTCATCAATCACAGGCAGCAGGACATGGCATCATCCCAGGATTCAGGAATGAAGGAGCAGCCTGATGCACCCCTCTGCCAGCCCTGGCATCTGCTCACTGCTGCAGCAGCCTGGTTCTGTTCTGAACTGCCTGCAGCTCATCCTGAGCTCAGGAAAGGTGGTATAATAATAATAATAATAACAATAATAATAGTAGTAGTAGTAGCAGCAGCAGCAGTGGTAGTAGTAATAATTATTATTGTTGTTATAGTAATTTTAATAGGTGCTGCTGTTGTTGTTGTTGTTGTTGTTGTTGTTGTTGGTATACTCATTATTATTACTATTAATCAGGCTGGTGATGTGCTGCTGTAGCAGAGCTGGAGACACCTGAACTGCACTCCACATGCTGCACAGATTGCATCCAGGCTGGGAAAAGCATCCAGGCTGCTTTCATTTCATGCCTGTTGGGAAAAGCTGCTTCAGCAGCCTTGTTTACCAACATGAGCAGGCTGCAGGAGAGCTGGGTGATAGCACACGCCACAGCCAGACTTTGTGCTTGAATGGGAAAAAGGGGAAGGGGAGAGGGAAGCCCTGGGAGTGACAGTGGTGTTTGCAGTGTGGGGCAGTCCCAGCTGTGCTCACCCTGTTCCTCACACCCACTGTGACTGGCACCCAGGTGAGAAAAACAGCAAAACAGGTCATAAATTAAAAAACAGGTCGAGCAAAGAGCCACACTTCAGGTCTTGGACGTGCACGGATGGAAAGGGCTTCTCTGCAGGCCAAAAGGGGACCCACAACATTCACCCCTCCAGATCAGCTCCAGAATATTCCTGCCCCCAAAAAGGCAAAAATCCCTTTTTCCTGCCCCTAAAAAGGCAAAAACCTCTCAGGTTTTGGTTCAAGCACAAACCCAGGCCCAGGGGTGAAAATTCTTTTCCCTTCTCACCACAAGAGCTCTGTGTGTGGACCACCCCTCAGCCTGGCCACAGGCACCTTGGTAAGTCCTGCCACACCCAGGAGCCTTAATGAAGCCCAGGACCACTTAATTAATTGTTGTCCTGCTTGCAAAAACAGTACACAGAGAAAATAATACTTGGAATTCATAAGCCCTTGGATACACGATGGTTAATGAGAGCCTCTAACTACAGAGGAAGATGCAGCTCTGTTTACAGCAGCCCTTTTCATTATGTTTTTCTCATTTTGACTTCCCTCATTACTTCTGGGGGACATAAGAGCTCCTTCAGACATGCAAAAATGAGGCCAGACAGCACAGAGAGGGTCTGGAAGGTTCTTCTTTACAAAACTGGGTAATTCTGAAGGCAGACTAAAGGAAAGGTGTGTTAACATCACTTTTTTTTTTACACTCTGCATTGCCACTTCACCTTTAGCAAGAAGTTTTGCACTTTGGTTTAGCTGACAGGTCCTATTTCCAGTGAAAACCCCAGTGCAGGAGATGTCACTGATAGCAGGGCTCCCAGGTTTGCATACCACAGAAATCATGATGGTCCCCAAAACTGAATGTCAGTCCCACACCAGCTCTCGTGGTTTCTTTGTAAGGTTATGTAGAAGATTTCTTTCCTAACACATTTCTGGCCATCAGGACTTCAGAGGAAGCATGAAAGCGTTAACTGGATGCAAAAAAAAAAGGGGGTCAAATGGTAGAAAATCGTCCCCTTCACTGCTGTTTTCTTCTTTTAAAGCAGCCCCTCACCTGGCTAATTTCTGCTCTTTAACCACCAGAAGGTGGAGATTGTTGGGGTCCCCCCATTCACCACCCAGTGTAACCCCAGCCTCAGCATTTCCCCTCCTCAGTGATGGTCCTCACAGTGAAACCAAGCCATTCATTTGTAAAGCTATGAAAACACAGATGGTGTCCATGATTCCACTCTGGAAAACTCTCCAGGTCCCTAAAAGCCATGAGATATTTCCTGCTCCCACCACACTGGGCTGAGGACTTCTTGACCCTGGCCACTTGCAGAAACACGAGCCATCCTATGGACTGCAATTTATTATTTTTTTTTTTAAATAAACATGTCATGTTTGAGAGCCTATAAATATCCAAGCAATTTATTGCAGATTTCCCACTCTCCATTTTTCTGATCTCAGCGCCAGGGCTCAGAGTTCAGCCCCAGTCCCAGTTAATACACAGCAGCAGCTTTGCATGTCAATTAGAGGGAGAAGGTTGTTTTCTGGCTCGACCTCTGAGATCAAGTGCTAATGCACTACAGAAAAAAGGCAGTGATCTATCATCCCAAACCCCAGCCAGGACCACTTTTTTCCTGGGAGAAGGCCTTGCAATAACTCACTTGACGCCATCAGTCATCTCCTGGCCGTCCTCTGGGGACATTCCCGGCGTTACTCCAGGACCAGGAGCCTTCAGCCCAGGACACTGAGTGAACACAACACCTCATTACTCATTTTGTGGCAGCAGCTTGGTACCCAGGTCGTGGAGCAAGACCCAGGTGTGGAGAACAGCAGCTCTCGTGCCCAGAAACTTTGTGGTTTGAGGATTTGCCATGGGTTGATGGTGGTGAAATGCTCCTCCCTATGGGGGTGTTGCTGAAAAGGGCAGAAGAAACAGAAGGAAAAGTGACCTGGTCATGAGTTATGTCTGGGAGCAGTTCAAAAGCAAAGTTTTCAAGCCATTTCCCTGGGTTTTGTTGTGTATTGGAAATTACAGTCTGAGCTGTTCTGCACAAACCAAAGGGAGGATGCAGCACCCAAGGGGACCAGAGATGAAGTTGTGACCCCAAAGGACGAGGGGACACAAGAAGAAAGAGCTTCCAAAAGATATCCTGGAGCATGGCACAGCTCAAGATATTCTTTCAAAGTCAATATTTGAGGACAAAAATTATTATTTTTTAAAATTCCCCTATAAAGAATTTTGTTTTCCTTGTCTTTCCCTCCTTTCCTTCTTTTTTAGAGGGAATATTTTAGGCTGGGAAGAGGTGAAGAGCTATAAAGTCTTCACCCCAGCACAGTTCCCAGCACATGAGAGCTGATGGCAGCCTGTCCCTGTGGGCATCGTGGGCTGGGAAGGATGCCAGGAGCCTGGGAAATATTTCCAAATACCTGCCACAAAGTGCAGTCAGTGCATCCCTGGGGAAAAACAAATCTGCTCATCAGAGATGCTCCCAGGAAAACAGCTCTGGGAGATGGTTTATGGGGCAGGAAGGACCTCTCAGGACAGGATGGCCCCTCACAGCATGTGCCTCTACATCCAGAAGCAAAGCCTTGTCCCAGGTGCCCTTCAGGGAGGCTCAGAGCCTTGTTTGCCTTTTTCTCCCCAGCTGCATATTCATCTGCTTAGTTTGTAAATCCCTGGAGCCTCATTTGTCCAATTAGTGCTTGCTGAGTCTCTTGCTGCTGGCAAATAATAGGCTCTTCCATGCACTATTGCATTACCCAAAAGGAAATTACTTGGCAGCTAAGAACCGAGGCATCTTAGTGCCACGAGGAATTGAGGGGAGGAGAGGCAGCTCCTGCACCTTAACTGGCCCTGACATAAGCCCTGAGTGCACAGGAGAGCTCAGCCCCATCCCTTGCAAGGTCTGAGGTCATTTTGGTGCTGTTTCGGTGCTCTGGGAACTGGGATTTTGGGAAAGACCTGCCTGATCCACCCAAAAGTTTTGCAAACAAACCACTTTACCTCCCCTCTTCTAAGCCTTCACTTTACAGTGTAGCATCCCACAGCTCCTCAGTGGCATTCCTTGCTCTGGTCCCTGTTGCAGCTTGCTGCTGGTGGAAGCTGATCCCCTCCAGCCAGACCTTTTGCAGCAGAATAAATCATCCGAGTGGGATAAAAAAGATTCCCAAGCATTTGAAGAATGAGGTCGTATTTTTAGCAGCAACAACCAAAAAAAACCCACCACTTTTTTTCCTCCTCCTTTCTACTGGTGCTGTTCATCACTCAGAGGGAATGCTGTTGACATTTTCCACCAGACAAAGTTGCTCCAAGATTCATCCAACCTGAACTTGGACACTTTCAGGGATCCAGGGGCAGCCACAGCTTCTCTGGGCACCCTGTGCCAGGGCCTCCCCACCCTCACAGGGAAGAACTTCTACCTGAATACTAAACTAAATTTCTCCTAGTTTAAAACAATTCCCCCTTGTCCTGTCCCCAACATGACAGCAGAGCATCCTGTTGGAGACAAATCACTTCTCTGGGGGAAAAAGGAAGGGACAAAAATTCAGCATCCAAACAAAGGAGCAAAGAGGGATAGAACGGATGGAATCACCCACACTGGGATGTAGCAGGGCCACAGAGCTCAGGTTTTCTTTACTGCAGCCTGACATTTAGGTTAGACATATATATTCCTTGACACAGGTTTGTGACCAATTTGACCTGTGCTAATCCTTTAGCCCCAGCTGGGAGAAAGCCTTGCACCAGAAATCAATCTGCCTTCCCTCCATTTCTTGTCTGACTGCGCCCAGTTCCTTAGGAAGAGGCAGAAATGTCCCTCTCTGATTTATCATACAACTTTAATAAGTGCATTTTATAGTTCAGGTCGTATCCTTTCATGAGCCTCATTATTTCAGACTGGTTTTATAACAAGGAAAATGTGCCATTAAAGCATCTTTCTGCAATGGACTCAAGCAGCCCTTCAGTTGAAGCCTCCCTCATGGCTTGGAAAGCTGGAATTTTGTTTGTCAGTGCTGAATAAGACACCAAGATGATGGCACGAGTGTGTAAAAGGTGTGTAAAGTAATTGTGGCTGCAGCTGGAGTCTATTGAGTGTGGCTGGATCATCACTCACTCCCCCAGGAGGGGTTTGGAAGTTCTGCTTATTTACAGCTTGCCAAATCCTGCCCCTGGGGAAGGCTCTGTGCCCACAGCTCTGTTCTTCCCTTGGCTCAGTTTTGGTTTCACAGACGGGTAAAGGAGAGCAGAACTGAGCTGGGATCTGCTGGAAAACCCTCCATCCACAGGCCAGGCTGGTAGTGAGAGAATTTAAATCTCCACCAGATTAATGTTCTGTTAATTTAAAGTTCTATTATATGTAACTTTGATTAAGTTAAAGTAGTTTAAGATTTCTTTCTGTTAAAAATTCATCCATATCGAGTTTAAGTTTTATTTAATTTAAAATTATCCTGGGTTTTGTTAAATCATGCTTATCTAATTTGCAAAGTTTAGTTATTTTCTTTTAGTGGGCATTGGGTCAGACCCTTAGTTGTTATCCAACTGAAACCAACATTAGAACTGGAAATAAGCCAAACCTGGAGATATTTGCCCAGATCTTAGAATAAGCTTAGTCTGAACCCAGTTGCTAAAACCTAAAGTTAATTAAAGTAGAGATAGATCTGAGCATAAACTCTGGAGCAAACTCACCTGGATTTCAGGGACAGCTTGCACACATAAGCTAAGCCCACCCTTGCTAGATTAAAACAAAAGTCAAACCATGCTCACCTGGCTTTTGCAGAGGGCCAGTGAATTCCATTTCCCTGCACTGCTCCCAAAGCCTCTCCAAACAGAACAAGTACCCCAGACTGAAGCCAAAACCAAACTGGAATTCCCTTCCACACAGATCCAAGGGAGAGACTGGCACATCCTTGGCTGCTGGTGTGTGACAAAGCCCAGATATTCAGGCTCTGCCTTCCACCTTTAGTGACTTCTGCTAAAATCTCTCACACAGGGCACCATTAAAATGTGGGTTTGTTGTCTTCTTTTTTTTTCTGTTAGAGCTGGGATTAAATGCTGTGGAGATGAAGATTTTCTGTTCGGACTCAGACATTTATTAATTCTTATCTATAGTACAGTCTCACAAGTTGTGGGTTCTAACAAAGTAAAAAATGGCTGCCTCTCTAACTCCTTCCAAGGTCTTTTAAGCATAAATTGTCCAATTATTAAATTACACCTAAATTGTTTTTACTTTTAACCCAATAACCAAACACCCCTGGCCCGCAATGAGGATTTCTTCACCCAATCACAAAATCCCACCCAGACCCATGAGGCAGAAGGTGGAAGGAGCAGGACTTATCCTACACCCTAAATCTTCCATCTTGCTTTATATATGTTACTATAATCTAAAGCCTTAAATTCTAAGTTTTCCACCCTCTAATATTACACAAATCTATTCAAACTCCACACCCATAATCCCAGCGCTATCACTCAATTTTGGAAGCCCATTCCATGGCCTCAGGTCAGATGTAGTTCTTGCTTGAGGGTCAGTGCCTTTTAGCCCAGAAAACCTAAAATTCTCCACTTCCAGAGTTCCAACAACCCCCAGTTCTCTGCCTGTGTGGCCACACTTTGTGCTCTCTCTAAGGTGACTTAATCTCTGCTCCTCACCTTAGGCTGACGTTTAGATCAGGGCTTGCACATCTGGGGATTCTCATTAAAGGAGGGCTTCGATTTGGGGCAGCAAAGTTTGGCAAGGTTGGGAATGACCAAAGCAAGGGGTCAGCCCTGACCTCTGCTCAGCACTGATGGAGGAAAATGTGATATATGGCCATTCAGTGGACACCCTGGAATGACACAGTGGAGCAAACAGGAGCAATCCCTGGCCCCAGGGGAGGAAAACAGAGCTGGGTTGTGGCAGCAGTGACAGGAGCTGGTCCTGGAGCTGGTTTTGCAGATTCTGGGTGAAACATCATCCTGGATCTGACACAGATAAAGCTGCCAGAGAGGGCCACTCACCTGTGTTTAAAAGGTGCTGCCTGTGACAACTGGTGCTTAAGAGCCCTTGCTCCACAGCAGGATTAAAACAACCTTTCCCAGGCAGTGGGAAATGCCCCAGTATTCCTTTAGCAGACAGAAGGAGATGCTGTATTTATTTCTACAGCCATATTGTAGAGAAAACAGGCAAAAAAATCCCATATGAACTAAAAGGGTATCGATACACTCACTCCCAAATCCTCTTTCTTCAGCAAAACCCAAGACATCTGCTGAGTTGCACACTCAGCAGCACACAGGAATAATGCACAACACAGGAATAATTCACAACACAGGAATAATTCACAGCACAGGAATAATTCCTTCTGAGAAGAAGGAGGAACCAAGTCACAGCTCCACCATGGAGCCCTTTTTTCTCTGTTTTGCAGAGATTTGGGCAATGCTGTAACTTTTGTGGTGCCTGCAGACCAGTGTTCAAATGGGGGACCCAGAAGAGCTCAGTGAGTGTCTGCACAGGTGAAATGGTCCAGGACGTGCTGCTCCAGCTCACAAATCAGGCACTGAATCCTGGCACAGACCCCCAACAAGCAAAACTCCTGAGAGCTGCCACTCTCCCTCTGCAGACTTCTGCCAGCTCAAGTTTGAATCAGGTGAGTTAATCTCTGCTGTCTGTCCAGCCATGGGTGCCATCAGCTCTGTCCTGGCAGCAGAAAGGAGAGGGTGACTCCACCTGCATCAGATCCATTTGTGGAGTGATGTCATGACCCCCAGGATATTCCAGACATGGATCCCAAGATGTCGAGATCCAAGGCCTCAAGAATCCCAAGATTCCCTGCCCAGGTGATCCTTAAGGTTCCTTCCAACCCAAACCATTCTGAGATCCTTTGTCAGACCCTGGTTTGGGCACCACAGTTCCTGGGGAAGCAGCTGCTCCATGAAACCAGGGGCTCCCAGCCTGGATGTTTCAGCACTGTGAGCTGCCAGGAGGATGAGCTGAAGGCACAATTCCTGGCTGGATCAGCTCTTGGCTCCATGGGAAAGGCTGGATGCTCTGCTTCCATGCCAAGGTGCTGTGCTCTCCCTTCACAAACAGCCCTACCCCTCCACACCTGAAAAATCAGAGCTCCCCTTTCCTTCCCGGCAGTGTTCAGATCTGCAAAGTGCCCTCAATCCAAAATATCAACAACAAGAAGCTGGGAAAAGACCCAGACAGGCTCTGCTGCCACCACAGACCCTCTGGCAGGGTCTGAGCACGTCCCCAGCCCTGGCACATTGCTTTAAGGAATAACAAAAATCCCCCAGTTTGTGCAAAGAACAGAGAGAGAGCCTGTTTGTTCCTCAGGCCGCATTTAAAACACTCAGCTTAGTGTTGCAACAGGTTTTTCAAACATTTCTGGCTCTGGTAAAACGTTTTAATAACCCTGATAATGTTTATCATGTGGTTAGGGGTGCTTGGGCTGGAATAAGCCATAACTCCAGCTGGCAGAAACCCCAAATAACTCCTGTCTCTGGGCTGGTGTCGCTCACTCACACCCTTCCCAGGGTGGGAAGCAGCACGAAGCCCTTGGGGAAGAGATTTTTAATGTCCTCAGTGACTTAGGCCACACAAAGCCAGGAGTTGCAGAGCAATTCCAACACACGTTCCCATGAGGGTTTAAGCAGAGCCCCAGGGAATTACACAGCAGAAAAATTTGCAACAGCTCCTGGAGCATCACCTGGAGAAGGGACTGAGGGGGCTGGAGAGGAGGTGTTGGGTTCAGAGGAACCATCACAGCCCTGGATTCCACCACCCCACTCACCAAGCCCCTGCTCCAGACCCTGAGGACTCCTTATATTAATAAATTCCTTATGAAGAGGAAGGTTTCAGTTCCCTAGGGGATGTCACTCCTGCGTGGTGCCTGTTGGAATGGTGGGAAACAGGGCTTTAGGTAAACAGGATATTCCCTGCAGGGAAAACTGACATTCCCCAGGAAGCAGGAAAGAGGTGGGTTCCTGGAGCAGGGTATTTTCCACTCACTGGTAGAAATAGGTGGACAGAGCCCCAGGCTGTGCTTTTCCTGTTATGTGAGCAAAGTTTTAGGTGGGTTACTCTTTTCTTTTTTTTTTCTTTTTTTTTTTTTTCCTTTTTCCACTCATTCCAGATTTATTTTGTTGGTTTAGTCAAACATCTGATTGTGCCACACCAATTTATTTTCACCCTGGCTGCAGGATATGTGATGTTGTTGTGTCTGGTTGCACATGTGCATCAGCCCAGGGGGATTTTTACACTGCCAGAAAAGTGTAAAAATGGTTGGAAAGGATCCCCATCAAAAATATCAGAGTAGGTCCACGTGGTGGAGGAAATAACAGTGAGGGGCTGGAGCACTGGAAGCAGCATCCTGCACTGCTCAGGAGCCTGTGCAGGAACAGGAGCTGGAAGGCCAAGGGAGAAGGAGCTTCTCACATGTTCACTCCCAGGGATTCAGCACTTGGAGCCTGCCCAGGGGGGCCCAAATCCCTCGGGAAGGAGATTCACAGCTGATAAAATAGTCCAGCAGTGATTTAAATGTTCATTTTGTAGCATCACAGAATCATAAAACGGTTGGAAAGGTCCTCAAAGCCCATCTCATTCCACCCCCTGCCATGGGCAGGGACACCTTCCACTATCCCAGGTTGCTCCAAGCCCTGTCCAGCTTGGTCTTGACACTCCCAGGGATCCAGGGGCAACCACAGCTTCTGTGAGAAACCTGTGCCAGGGGCTCCCCAGCCTCACAGCCAGGAATTCCTTCCCAATATCCCATCCATCCCTACCCTCTGGCACTGGGAAGCCATTCCCTGTGTCCTGTCCCTCCATCCCTTGTCCCCAGTCCCTCTCCA
>VYXD01002343.1:50693-71151 GCA_013397195.1 Hylia prasina
GGAATGGAGCAGGGGGGAATTACAGGCCTGAGGGCAGAGAGATGCAATATTTGCTGTCCTGTTTAGCCACGTGTGAGGTGCACTTGGATCTCCAGGAGCAGCACACACTGAAGCCTGGGCTAAACCACTGACTCCTTTTCTTTTTTGTTCTTTGTTGTTTTTTTTTCCCTGCTATAAACATTCCATGATGGATTATAGGACTTAAANTCCCTCCATCCCTTGTCCCCAGTCCCTCTCCAGCCCTCCTGGAGCCCCTTCAGGCACTGGAAGAGGCTCTGAGCTCCCCCTGGAACCTTCTTCTCTCCAGGTGAACACCCCAAGTGGTACCTGAGCCAGGAGGGGCTGCAGGGAATGGAGCAGGGGGGAATTACAGGCCTGAGGGCAGAGAGATGCAACAAGTGGTACCTGAGCCAGGAGGGGCTGCAGGGAATGGAGCAGGGGGGAATTACAGGCCTGAGGGCAGAGAGATGCAATATTTGCTGTCCTGTTTAGCCACGTGTGAGGTGCACTTGGATCTCCAGGAGCAGCACACACTGAAGCCTGGGCTAAACCACTGACTCCTTTTCTTTTTTGTTCTTTGTTGTTTTTTTTTCCCTGCTATAAACATTCCATGATGGATTATAGGACTTAAACAAGCACATGGACCCTATGGAGGGAATAAATTCAGTGGGAAGGTTGAGTACCAGGAGTCAGAGCACTGGCTGACGTGAAATGGGCTTTGGTGGAACTGTGCTGATTTATTGCAGCTGAAAACCTGGGCCGAGGTGGGAAGAGCAGCCAGCAGAGAGACACGGACAGACTTCCCTGCTGGAGGCTGCTGCAGCTTTGGAGCACAGGCCCAGGGTGGCATCTCTGTCTCCAGGGATTCCCAGGGCTCCTTCAGTCAACAGGAACCAGGAAAATCCCATTTCACGGAGCAGGAGATCACAGATCCCCAGACATGCTCCCCTGCAGCGCTGCTGTGATTCCCGAGCCAGGGGTGTGGTTTGCTCCTGAAGGACACAAGGGTCACTTTTTCCCTGCTGGCTTGTCCCCAGCTGTCCCAGGATGGTGGGGGGACACCCGGCACGTTGGCACATCCAGACCAAACCCTGCCAGAGACCCCTGTGGTCCTTCAGCCACCCCTGCTGGGACCCCTGAACCTGCTGCCACACCAACCATCATCAGAAACAAACCCTGCAAGGAGCTGAGGGACACCGAGGGACCTTCACCCCCTCTCAGGGGTGCAGGAGTGGGGCTGGGCTCCCATGCCCTGGGCAGTGAAAAGCCCAGCACAGGGTCTGCAGCTGGGCAAGAGCTCCAGCAAAGCTCAGGGCTCTGTGTCTGAAGGTTTTTGGGAGGCTCAGCTCCTCAGCCAGTGCCCGAAGCTGCAATAGGGAAAGGAATCTGAAGGAGGATTGAATTTCACTGGGATCTGAGCCCCGTTCCCCTCGGGGCCCTTCCCAAACCGGTGGGCAGCCAGCTCCACAGGACACCTTTCTACCACGGGTCCTGGCACCCACGGACCTGCTGCTGCTAATTACCCTTAACTCATGCTGTCAGGGCTGTAATTAGAAGCAAAAGGAGGAGATGGATAGGTGGCAGGGGGAAGACTGGGAAGCACGAGCTGCTCCAGGTCAGCGGGCGGGCTGGAGAACATGTGCAACAAGAGACCTGCGTGAGCATCATTAATCCGGAGCCTCTAATTGGGAGTTTGGAAAGAGCCTTTTCCATCTGTCCTCAAAGAAGGAGGGCCAGGGCTGCCTGGAGGAGGCTGGGGCGGGGTGACCACCAGCCCCTGCCGGGCTGGCTCGTGGCATGAGCTCCATCTTCCCTCTCTGCCAGCAGCCTCCCGGTCCAGGGACACACAGCCACAACCTGCTCCTGACCCTCCAGTGCTGGCTCAGCCCTGCGGCCCCCGGGGGAGGATGAATTTCCATCTCTGCTCTCAAGTCGTGCTGCTGGTTATTGCTTACCGCTGTATCAGCCATCAAAGTTCCCATGAAAACACTGAATAGGACACAAATTGCAAATTAGGCTTTAATTAGAAGCTGGCACCTGCCTTCTGACCACGAAATACAATGAAGACGTCTATATGTTGCTATGGCAGTCCAGAAACATAGATTCCCGTTTCAGGACCCTTTGAAGACAAATTTACTCAGCACTATAAACTTGTATGCCAAAGTGATTAACACTTTAATGCTAATATCAAGCTGGACCAGTTACACACATTTTATTCATTAGAAGGCATCATTTTTCAACTGTGTCTTATCAGTATGTAAATGAGATTTTGACTCAGTCATTGTCTGCTCCCAAAAGCGCAGCCAAAGTGAATTCAATTAATGCGATTTACATCCCAATGTGACACGCGAGGCTGTGCCGGGCGTGATAAGGGAGCCAGATGGGAGCTGGGCTCCCGGCACAGCCCAGCCATCACCCTCCTCCTCTTCCTCCCCCTCCCGCCTTTTGCTGGGCACCCCCGGAACAAAGACACGCAGCAAAATTCCAACCCAAACCTGGGGTTTTTTCCCCCCCTGGATGCTTCTGCTGGCAGGGGACTCCCCGTGCGGCCGCTGAAATGTTTAAAACCTCCGCTGCCAGCCCGGGATCACGCCGGGGTAATTGAGGACAAACTCCAGCCTTTCTTTTTCACTCGGTGGAGCTTTACAGATGTGCAAAACAGCTGGGTAAGACCCTCACGTGGTGTCCCGGCCTCCTCCCGGACGATCCCTCTGGATTTTCCCTGATCCGAGCCAGTCTCCTGATCCTCCTTACGCCTGGAGGACGCCTGCTTGCCCCAGCCCCAGGGTCTGGCGTGAGCACCGAGGCAGATTGATGTGCCCGGGCACTTCCCAGGCTCGAGAAGGGCTGAGCCAGAACAAAGGGGAGTGGGACCCTCACTGTCCCCTCGCTGTCACTGCTCAGCCTCTCTGCCCCTGGGGTTTCGGCCAGAATCCTGAGCCTCATCTCACAGCTCGGGAGTTTTTTTTCCCGATTTTTGGCCCCCACGACTCTTAGACACCAGCTCACCTGGGAATGGCCTCGTGGGCATTTTGCCAGCACCTGGTCAAAACCAGGATGTTTTTGGGGTCTGGAAGTCATCCCAAAACCCCGAAAATGACGCTCAGTGACTGCTCTTAAATGCAGGGACGTGCCCTGTCACCCAGAATTTTTACAGCCTTCTGAGAATTTTACAGCCTTCTGAGAATCTCTAAAGTTTTCTGACTTTCCTAAAACTTTTCAGACGTTTACATGTTGAAGTGGAGTCTTTCAAAGACTTTGTAGGAAAAATTTTGTAGTCTTTGTTTGCATTCCCCTCTCAAGGAGAAACATTTGATGGACTTTTGGCTCTGCCAGTGTGGATGGAGAGGTGGCAACTTCTCCCTCCAATCCAGGGGCAATCCCTGCAAAACTATATAAACCCTAGTTGTAAATAAACTTTCTCTTTCCTGCCTTTGGAGCTCACTTTGTGTGCTGTGCCTTCATTCTGCGTCCTGTTGTGACATTGCCCAAAAGTGCTACTGATACACAAAGTAGGTGCAAGAACACACACACAAGAGCCTGGGAGGTAAAAAAAGAACCTTTTCATTAAGTGGCTGAGCTTCACCTGGGAATTCAGTGGGTGTTTCTGCCCTTGCTCATGCCAGGACACTGCCCAGACGCTGCGTGGATGCTCCTTGGCTGGAGGTTTGAAGGGCTGGGTGTGAGGCTGAAAGCCACCAATGCCAGGCCAGTTTGTTCACAGGGTAATAAATTTTCTGCCGAAGGGATGAGCCCGTGCTAAAATTCCCAGAGCAGGCAGCATTCGTTGCTTTGTTCACCTAATGCTGCTTGTATCCAGGTAAACCACGGAAATCTCTCCCAATCCCAGCGTTTGCCCAGCCCGGGTGGATGCCCTGTTGGAGCACAGGGCGAGTCCACAAGGTGAATGCCAGCCTGAGCTGGCAGCCCTGGCACAGCTGGGAAACAGCAGTGCAGCAGAGCCCACACATCCATGAGAGGTAATCAATCCAGGGAACGTGCAGAGGGAGCTGAATTCGCCCGCGGTGTCCCGGAGCTCAGCCTGCCCACTGTGCCCTCCATCCCTCGGGGGTCCCCGCCCTCCCCTGTCCCTCCTCTTTCACTGGAATAAATCCTCTTTCACTTTCTGTGAAATGCCTCTCACTTTCTGTGGCCGCACATTTCCGTGGCTGCACAGTGCAAGGTGGGAAAGCTTTCCCAGGCTCATCCCACTTGCTCCCCTTCACCTCCCGCCCAGGCACGGATGTTCATCCCCTCCCTCCCGATATTCCTGGCCCGTTCCCAGCCCGATCTGAGCATTTTCCCCGCAGCAATCTCCCCATCCCAGCTGCGTTTGGGTTTCCAGGTGTGGGTTTGGCCGGGCAGACCCCTTTGTGCTGAGAACCTCCAGGAAATCACTGTGTGCCCCCTTTCAGCCAGCACTTTGTTATCCCTGAGTACAGCTAACCTTTTTCCACAAACGAAACATCCCGGGACAATTATTCACCTTGGCAGAGTGATTGTGGAGAAAAGCAAAGAGGAAAAGACATTTCTAGAGAGGCAAATCCTGCCCGGGAGCCGGAGAGGTCCTGTGACCCCAAATACAAAGTCAATTGTTGCTCAAAATATTCCCTTTTTAGGGTTCAAAAGGACAGGCAATAAGCTACTTCAAATTATCGCTGGGTCTTAATGAAGTTGCTTTCAGCCCGGGCAGAATTGCCTGTTTATTCATTTATTCATGGAAATTCACTGTAACCAGCTTAGGCACATTATCCAGCGCCGGGACCTGCGGGAGATCCTGCCCGCCTGGGGGAGATCGGGAGAGGGAAACTCAGGGCCGGGCATCAGCACAGGCAGTTAAGGTGCTTCCAAACATCCCGATTAATTCCCGGATTGGCCCGGCATTAGGATAATAGAACAGGCCCTTGTTGTGTGAGTGCACATGATTGTTAATGACGGGCAAAGTCCCCAGGGGCTGGGACAGGCTCCAGCCGGGGAAAACAGCGTCCCATTGATCAGCCCCTGATCGATACCTGCTTTGACTACGTGGAAATGCTCATTTATCTGTTACGTGCAGGTAATAATGAGAGCGTGGAGGTGGCTGGAATAAATCCATGGGGACGTGAACAACCCCCTCCCGTGCTGGTGTCAGCGGGAACTCTCGTTCCTCTCTCCAGCAGGGCTGCAGATTTCAGACACAGAACCCTGGCGGCTTGTGCTGCCTGGGGAAGGGCAACCACAAGCCATTGCTTGCCAGAGCACACAGGGGCAGGAAGCAAAGCAGCTTCCCGGGTTTGTTTTAGGGGAATTTGGGCACCCAGAGCCAACCACCCTCACACAAGCATCCTCCTAAGCAGTGCTGAAGGGAGAACTCAGACCTTTTCCTGGGCCTAAAGGGGCTCCAGGAGAGCTGGAGAGGGACTGGGGACAAGGGATGGAGGGACAGGACACAGGGAATGGCTTCCCAGTGCCAGAGGGCAGGGATGGATGGGAGATTGGGAAGGAATTGTTCCTGTGAGGGTGGGGAGGCCCTGGCACAGGGTGCCCAGAGAAGCTCTGGCTGCCCCTGGATCCCTGGGAGTGTCCAAGGTCAGGCTGGACAGGGCTTGGAACACCCTGGGATAGTGGAAGGTGTCCCTGCCCGTAGAAAGGGGTGGAACAGGATGATCTTTAAGGTCCCTTCCACCCCAAACCATTCTGGGATTCTGTGATTTTAAGAGCAAAGAAGTTCCTTCAGCTGCAGGGGCCGGAGTTCAGTGTCGATTTTCAGTCACTGTAGGGCAAATCCAGAGTGACTGAAGCACACACCATCCCTCATGAGCAGCACTCCTGCAGGTAATGACAGAATTTGGCACCACTGATGCAGGAAGGAAGAGCTGGAGGAGCTGCCCAAGGCTTGGGAGGCGGAGGGAAGGGAGAACAACGGGCTGGGAACCCCATGAATCTCACTAAAACTTATACCTGGAAGCACAAAAAGCCAACAAAAAAAAGAGATTTAAATGCATTTAGCTCAAGACTGGGGTGTTCCCAGTTCCCAGAGCAGATGGTGAGCCTGTTCACCAGGAAAAACCCACATCCCTACAAAACAGATGAGCAGCACTCAATCTTGCATGGCAGCAGAGGCAGCCAAGCTGGTGTTTTGTAGCTTCAGGAAAGTGGGGTACCATTAAAAACGTGTTATTTTTCCATTTGTTATTTTCCTCTTTAACGAGGCTGCCCCGGGGACACGAATATCAACTTCCTTTTCCTTATCAGCTGCAGGGGGGATGGAAAATAACAGGCTGCTGACCCTGGTTAACTCCTTCCCACAGCAGGGTGCTCCATGGATGTTACTGCATCCCCCCCAGGTCAGTGGGTTACAGCTCTTCCCAAGGATATCTGTTTCAAACCCCAAAAAAGGAAAAAAATCCCACAATGCCACAAAACAACACTGGAGGGGAAAAGGGGGTTTGTTTTCAGCTGAGCCTGTTAAAAACATTGGGTGCCGTGGAAGTGAGAGCCTCGTGTTTCCAGGAGCAGCTTTGTGGCCCTAATAACTCAAAACTGGCTCAGGCTGGAGAGGCAAAAGTCTTCCTGCTGGTGGTCTCCTAACCAGCCTGGAGAGCAGGATGGGCAAGGAAAAGCCCTGTCAGTGCCACGTGAGTGAAAATGAGAGAAATGTTTTAATCACCCCAAGCCTTCCCACCATTTTTTTTTTCCTGTTAGGCTGCCACAGACAGCCCAACATCCATCCCCTTGTGCCAGACACCTTCAAACACCCTGAAAAGTGCAGGGCTGGGATTGGCTGTCTAAAATCATGAATGAGTAAAGGAGATATTTAGTAAAGGCTTGACAGGAGATAGGTAGGGCAGCCAGGGCTCAATCTGAGACCTTCCTTTATGATAGCCACTGGTTCAGGTTGTCCAGGGGCTCACCATCACTGGTGGTTTGGGGTTTTCAAGTCCCTAAAATGCTGCACTTCCGTTGCATTCACCTTCTCCCCGTGGGATTGTTTCATTCCCAGGGTTTGCATCTCCCCAGCCAGCCCAGAACCTCCTCCAGGTGCCGTGACCCAAACAAGTCCCACAAGGAATTTCTTGCAGCCGGGGCAAAACTCCGTCTCCTCCAGCAGAAAGGCCTGGCTGCAGAACACACAGGTGTGGATACAGCCCTAGAAATCCAGAGATAATTGAGAATCCCATCCCTGCTGGAGAGCACAGGGCAGCAGGGGAGGCATTGCTGCATGAGATAAACACAGAGCCAAGGGTCTGACCCCTCTCCCCCCAGACAAACCACCTCCAGTCCCCACTGCAGGTGAAACCCTGGAAGGATTTGCAGCCTGACTTATCCCAGTGGTCTTAAACGAGCTCCTTCCAGTCCCACACGTTGCTCTGGAGAGCGGCAAGATAATCCCTCTGCCCCTTCTCACGCCAAAATACACACCCAGAGGAAGAGCTGGCTCATCTGGCTGCACTCCTCCCCATCAGGAGGGCTGGAAGAGACAGGAACATGAGGGTGCTCCTTCAGGAGACTGGGAGCACTGGCCACACCCAGAGCCACTCCCCGGGGACCAGCAGGGTCATCCCAGGACTGCCCCATTCCCAGGGCATGGAGACCCCAAACTGCTCAGCCAAAAAAAGCCACGGGTGTCCCATCCCCAAATCTTTTGCCACATGGTTTTGAGCCCCTTTCACCTGCTGGGGAGGAAAGTACAGGGTGAAGAAGATTAAAGGTTGCCCAGAGAAGCTGTGGCTGCCCCTGGATCCCTAGAAGTGTTCCAGGCCAGGTTGGATGGGGCTTGGAGAAACCTGGGATAGCGGGAGGTGTCCCTGCCCATGGCAGGGTGGAACTGGATGAGCTTTAAGGTTCCTTCCAACACAAACCATTCAATAATTCTATGAAAAGAGCCAAGAAAATAAAGCTTGTGCTTTCTCCAGACCTGATGGAAGCAAAGAATCACCCCACAAATATCCAACAAGCAAATACATTGAATTAATCTGGGTTCTGGGTAGGAGCAACACACGGACCTGCCAGGGCATCAGGACCTTTCTGGGAAGGGAATCTCTGTAAATTCCTTGATCCTGTCAGGGTGAGAAACCCAGGTGTGTGTAGGTGAGATATAACCCAGGAGCAGTTTTTCTGGACACTGAGATCAAAAACAGAGGAGAGAGGAGGTACCAACATCCTTTCAGCAAGGAAAAAAGGCTCTCTAAACTAGTAGAGACCAAATTCCCTGCCAGCTCCTCTCCTGGACACAGATTTGATCTAGAGCTGCTCTTGTCGTGGGGTTTGGACTTTAATGGTCCCTTCCAACCCAAACCATTCCATGATTCTGTGATAACCCCGGGGAATCTCACAGCAGCTGCAGGCAGGGACGGGATGTGGCAGTTTTGGCACAGGACAGGATGCTCACCCTGCTGACACACAGCCTGCCTCCACACATCACTCATCCAGCCGAAAAACCATCAGGGCTTCCCTTCTAAAGGCAAAACAAGCCACAAATATTCCTTAATCAAACGACAGCATTAAACAGAAATACTATTGGCACGGGATAATGCTACCCTTGACTGCCCGCAAATGCAGGGAGGGGCAAGGTATTTCCAGAGGCAGAAGAAATGAATCCTTCTATCACTGTGACATAATTTACATTAAACCCTGGAACCAGTGGAGATGTAATCGTGTCACTTGATGGATGGCCCTTTGCGAGGGTGCAAATTGCTTTATTGACCTGCTGAGTCCGGGCTCCTTCATTCCCATTGGCCGAGGGAAGGACGGGGAGGGGATGTCGTATCCACCCAAGCAGATTTCGAAGGTGTAGGAGGCCCTTTCAAGCCCGTTTCTTTTTCTCCTGGCAGCCAGGCCCCGTCTCTTTTAACCTGCTGTTAAAACCTGCCGCTGCGGGGACATGTGGCAGGCACAGAAAATTGCAAATGAGGCTGTTGCCACCTGCTCCTGCACAATGCAAATCCCATTCATTCGGGACAAGGAGCTGCTGCCGGGAGCCCACCAGTGCTCCCAGTTCATCACCGTGGCTGGGGAAAGAGCCCTGAGCTCAGGGATGCCGGGTCCTGCTGGGAGCATCCCGCAGGTGGGATGCAAAATGAGTCTCCTCCTCCCCTGGATAACACAAACTGAGTCGCAAAAAAAAGAAAAAAAAAAGAAAGAAAAAGAAAGAAAAGAAACCCAAATCCACCCCCAAAATTTAAACAAAACCCCCAAAAGGTCATATTTATGTTTTATATATTCAATTTCTATTTCTCTTGCTGATGTCAGAGCAGCCAGGGCTGGCTCCTCCAGCACAGTCAGCACCCAGCTGGCCTTAACCAAACCCTACAATCAGGCAAAGCACCAGGATCTGTTTTAAACCCCTTTTCCACAAAGGGTCAAGGAAATGTGGGAGGGGGCTTGGATATTTCCAGGGAGTGAAAGTCCGAAACACCCCGTGGTCACTCCAGGGGTCAGCCTCTCCCTCTCCANAGCTGGCCTTAACCAAACCCTACAATCAGGCAAAGCACCAGGATCTGTTTTAAACCCCTTTTCCACGTCTCTGCGTGGTCAAGGAAATGTGGGAGGGGGCTTGGGTATTTCCAGGGGGTGAAAGTCCAAAACACCCCGTGGTCACTCCAGGGGTCAGCCTCTCCAAACCATCCATCCCTGAGCGCTGCAGCCGCTGCCAAAACTGCCCAAAGTTTTCAGGCCGGCCAAAAATCCATCACCAACTTCCCTCATCCAACCTCCAAAAATTCCCTCATCCAACCTCCGAAAAATTCCCTCATCCAACCTCCTCCAGGAAGAGGAGTCCCGGGGCTGCAGGGCAGAAAATTGCAAAGCCCACTAATTATCTGTTGCAGAGCCCTGTTAATGATGAAGTTTGGGAGACGATAACAATCAAGCCTATTGAAAGGAACTACAAGGGTTTCAAAGTGCTTCCTCCCAGCCATGTGACGGGAATTGTTATCCCGGCTTGTTAAGCCGGCTCTTAATTCAAATGCTGGTGGTCATGGGGACGGGATAACACCCCTCCTGTTCTGGGATGCCGCACAAGCAGCCCACCGGTGGCCACGACGGGTTTTTGGGCTCCAGCCACGCCTCAGAAACAGCGCCCCAAAAATTCATCTGGAGAATAGTGGCAGTGATCACCTTTCCTAGAGGGACACAGCCAAAAGGCCAGAGGGTATCGGGGCTGTGGAAAGAGCTGCCATGGATGGATGATGGGGGGATGGATGGATGGAAGGGATGGAGGGATGGATGGATGATGGATGGATGGATGGATGGATGGATGGATGGATGATGGACAGATGGAGGGATGGACAGATGGACAGATGGATGGATGGATGATGGACAGATGGAGGGATGGATGGATGGATGAATGGATGGATGATGGATGGATGGATGGATGGATGGATGGATGGATGGATGATGGATAGATGGATGCATGGATGGATGTGGGAAGCAGGTCACTGTGCCCCGTGCTCTCTCAGTGTTGATGGGGTACAGCCATGTGTTCGCAGGCAGGAGTTTCCCTCTAAACCCAGAATGTCTCTGGTAAAGTCCTGGAGCTGAAATCTGCCTGGACGCTGCCAAGGAGTCAGCAGACACGGGAGGAGGGCAGGAGCCACCACTGGCACTGGGAATTCCCACTGGCTGGGAATTCAGATATGGAGAAACACGGGGAAATGAGTTCTCCCAAGCACCACTGGCTTAGGTGTGATCACCCGTCCTGTTCCATCTCTCCCCACACCCAGAGCCTTGGGGGGCTCTCCCACAGCTTATGGAAAGCATCCAAGAGGCTTTGCTGCCTCACCCAGCCCCTGTAACCTCTGGGACAGCTGATTGGAACAGCACAAGGGAGCCCTGAGGAGAGGCTGAAGCTGAATTCTCTGCTGGTGACAACTCGCTCCGAACTCCTGGGACTCATGCTGGTGTCTGAACCCATGGAAAAATCAAACCCTGGTGCTGGGAGGGATGGAGAAGCTGAAGATTTTGGGCAGGCTCTGAGCTTAGAGCTGCCAAATTTGGGCTAAAATCAGCTGTGACACCAACAGCTGCTGCACGAGCCGCTCGCTCGCCTTCTGCTCACAGAGGCCGGGGAAACATTTGTACAAAATATGGAATCAGCTCCCAGGAGCTGCTGAAACGCGCCAGGAATTTCTGGAACAAATCCTGCAGGCTTTAAGAGCTTTGCTCACGTTTGGGGTTGCAAGCACAGGGCCAGCAGGATTTGCCAGTGGATCCCTACGAGTGTGGGTGCTTGATCAGTGGATCTCCTTGCCTCGGGACACCGCGGTTAGGGGGGCTCCAGCAGGGACAGGATAAGCTCATGGAATAAGCTTAAACACATGGAAAGCACACGTGGCTCAGGATATCCCATGCTGGGAGAGCATCTCTACACCCAGCCTGGCCCCTGGGCTGGCGGCAGCAAGAGAGGGCTTGCAGAGATTCGTCCTTACCCTGCCCAAAACCCCTTTTATTTTCCTTTAGGTGACGCGCAAAACCCCAAATCCCCCGGGGCTCAGAGGTGTGTGACGGAGGGCCACGGTGCCACCCCAGAGTCCCAACCTGCCCCCCCTTGAAGGCATCTCTGAAAGCTCCCGGCTGCAGAGGGAACAGCTCCGACAGCTTCATTGTTCCCTGAGGAGGAAGGAGGGGAGAGGGGAGCCGCCACCTTCCCGCGTGGGAGCAGCGCTGCGGAGAAGGGACCCGCCAGACGGATGAGTCATTCCCATCGCCACCTCCTCCCCCAGTGCTGAGCGTCCTCTGCACAGAACAGGAGGCAAATCCTTCCCCTCCAGGCTCCCTGGCTGCAGGGGAGAGGAAGGAAAGAAAAATAAAAACCAAACCCGGAGCGCTGCCCAAAGCCCGTCCCTGCAGGATGTGTGTGACCCCACACCCCGCAGTGGTGGAGCAAATGCTCTCAGAGCACCCAACAGCAGCACCCTTGGGTGCAGACAGCAGCCACAAATGTGATTTCCCCGCCCAGGGTTTCCCTCTCAACAGCATCCCAAGCCAAGAGGATGGTGGGGACAACCCTGCTCATGAGTGGCAGCCTGTCCCCATCCCCAAAAACGAGCTCCGTGGAGGTGTGGATGCTGCAGCATCCCCCAGGCCAGGCTCCCCGTGTGATGCACCTCCAGCTGGTGGTGAGGAAAACCTCTCTCGTTACTAAAAGAACCAGGAAAAGGCAAAAGGCAGCATCACACCTCCCCCAGGGGTCCTACTCCTCACTCCTGCCTTGGCAGAGGGTGAGGGACAGCTCACACCTCCCTAAATTCCCTTCCAGGCTGATGCTTGTCCCATCTTGCAACTCCCCACAGGCAGAAAGCTCCTGCAAAGCCAGGGCTGCTGGGTCCACTTGCTCCCATGTCTGGTAGCCAAGGAGTTTAAACCCAAGTAGGAAGAGATGCCAGACCCTCTTAAAACTGTCAGGGGACTCGCACCAGCCCTACCATTGCTCCATGCAATGTGTAAATATTTCAGGAAATTAAGTGAGATGCTGTTCACTAAGTGTCTGCACTCCAGTCTGGGGAGACGGAGGTAAAAAATTGTGCCTTTGTGGTGCTGTTTTATCAGCCTGCCCCACGGGATCCATCCAGAGCCACCACGGAAAGGAAAACCGCTGTTACAGAGCCAGGAATGTTTTATCCTGCAAAGAACCAGCCTGATCTTAAAGTCTCTCTACCTCCAGGATGCCTCGTTCTCCCCAGTCAGCAGAAGAAAAGACTCGGAGGTTTCACATAAAAGGAGCTTTTCCATGGGAGAAAGAGGGTGAAAGTAGGGAAAACATAAGTGAGTGGAAAACAGTGACTAAAATCAGGATGCAGCAGTTCAGAGCCTGTGTGGTTGCTGGCCTGTGCAGGCTCAGCTGCTTTGATCTGAGCCCTTTCTCCCTTTCCTGAGGTGCCCAGTGTACACGGAGCCGCTGAGCAAATGGTAACGGGATATTTTAATCGGATTTTAACAAAATTAAAGCCCCTGCGACCCGAGTGGGAGAGCAAGGTAAACAGCAGAGAAGGAAGGCTTAAATGTGCCTTTCCATCCCACTAACTCCAGGTTTGCTCCAGCTTTGGCAGCAAAAGGACCTGGCCCCTGCCCCTGAACCCAACCGGCACAGAGCAAAGCCCTCACTAGGAGGGTTCCTGCCAAGGACAAGCCTTTGCCACCATCCCAACACTGAATCCCCATTTCCCTCCCTATTATCCCATCCTAAAGGAGGCGTTTGGACAGGGAGAAGCCTCCCATTTCCAGGGGGACTGATTAATGAAAGGCTTCTCTATTATCGGGTTATCGCTCCCCGTTTTTCTTAATTGAGGCGATGCACCTCCATCCTCTAAACTTCAAGGATGCCAATAATTAGCACAGCGAGTCATTATTACTCTCATCATCTCTCCCCTTCAGGAAGTAGGAGATCTAAGGCACCAGCCATGAATAGGAAATCCAGCTTTGCCAGGCACACTCTCACCGACCTCGGAGCCGCCCCGCGATCTTGTAATGAGAGGATTAGCCCAGAATACATATGTGGCCCTTTAAAGGAGAATATTTATTAAAAATACATCAATATATCGCTGCTGGGGTGCACAGGCAGCTTATTAACAAGAGACCCCCCTCCTGAGCAGGCTTTTGTCAGCAGCAAACAGAGCTGGGGAGATAAACAGCAGCTCCTGTAATTAAGAGTAGCCCTTGTGTTAATGCTGGTTGCTGTTACAGCAGCTTATTGTCAGCTGCAGGGCCTGGGGAACCAGGATGATGGCAAAGGCTAATGCTGAAAGGTGGATTTAGTTAGTAAAAGATTAGCCTGGAACACGGATTTTAAGCAAAAGGTGAGAAAAAAAAATATGCTTGGATTTAGCCATCCTCAGGCAAGATTTAACTGCCAACTAGGACTTGGAGAGTCACAGAATGGTTTGGGTTGGTTAAAGATCATCTCATTCCACCCTCTGCCATGGGCAGGGACACCTTCCACCAGCCCAGGTTGCTCCAAGCCCTGTCCAACCTGGCCTGGAACCACAGAACTCCTCCCCTTATTGCTGAAACACCCACACAGATAGATAGATATATATAACATATGGACATGATGTTTATATGGGATCAGAGCCCCATTACTGGCACAGGAGATGCTAAGCATGCAGTGTTGGGGGATCCTCTCCTGCTCTTAGTCCCATTGGACTCACCCTTTACCCAGCTACAGGGGGTGAAATTGCCTCAGCTTCCACAAGGACCCTGCAGAGACAGATTTCACCCAGCCAACGCCACAAGATTTGCAACAAACTCACCCTGACCACCCTGACAGGAGTCCCAGGGCAAAGAAAACCTGGGGAGAGTGTGTGTTTCTGCCTGCACAGGCCCCCAGCCCAGCAGCAACATGTGTATGCATTTATTTTAAATACACAGTATATGTGTGTTTAAAATAAATGCATCGTGTGCTGCAAAGCTCTTCAGAAAACACCTCCCCAAGGGCACTCTGCCACATGGGGACATGGTGCAGAGCCACAGAGCAACCCCACATCCCCCAAAACCAGCACAGAGCCCCTGCCCCCCCAGCAAGGTAAGGGGAGAGGGGAGGTTACATTTACATTCTATTGCACGTATAAAAATACATAATATATGAAATATAGAGGGATCAGGCATTAGGAAGGAATTGTTCCCTCTGAGGGTGGGCAGGACCTGGCACAGGGTGCCCAGAGAAGCTGTGGCTGCCCCTGGATCCCTGGGAGTGTCCAAAGTCAGCCTGGACAGGGCTTGGAGCAACCTGGGATCATGGAAAATGTCCCTGCACATGGCAGGGGATGGAACTGGATGATCTCTAAGGTCCCTTCTAACCCAAACCATTCTGTGATTCCATGAGATTTAGAAGTTCCTGTTCCCTGAGTGTCCCATTTTCAGGCTTTTTCCCTACAAACAGTGACTCTCAAGAGAGCAATTGTGTTCTCACACACACCAACAAACAGGCTGCTCCTGCTGGTTTTCCTCATCAGGTTTCAGAAGCCCTTTGAGAGGACAGACGTATCAGTTTCTCCCTGTTTCAGCTGGGTAACAAAATGCCTCCTTGGGCTGGGAACAGGGACTGATCCCACTCTGCCAGGGCAGCCATTATCTTGGAGTCTCCTTAATCCAAGATTTTCACTCCATCACAGGGCCCCAAGAGCAGGAGATTTAGGACAGACATCCTAGAAAGCACAACTGACTGGGAGTCCAAGTCCTGCTGCCACAGCTTCAAACACCCAGGGACAAGGACACAGACTGAGGCATGTGCAAAATAACTTTTTTTTTTTTTGCTGTATTTAACACCTGGGTGAAGGCTGAGGGCCCCATTCTGAGTCACTGAAGACCCAGCAAATCACCTCAGCCATGTGGGGCTGGGAGCAGCACTTAAAATTTCAGCTGTTGTGCTTCCTCAGCCAATTTACAACTGCATCCATTGAATTAATAATGACCAGCCAGGACCAGCACTGCTGATACAGACCAGCTCCCTCTGCTCCTGAAATATTTATTGATTTTAAAGAATTATATCCCAAGCCTGGTGCAGCTCAGGTTGTTTTCAATAGGGTTGGATTAGGATGAGCCCATTTGCCTCAGCAAGAGATCAGGTTCTTCCAGGATGGCCCTGGGCAGCATTGATGTGCTGCAGGAACACCCTGCCTCTGAATGTGAGCTTTGAAATCATCTTGGGGTGTTTCTTTTCTCTGCTTTAAGCCTGGTTGAGGTGGTGAGGGGTGTTTTACCCAATTAAGTCCTGTGAGGACATCACAAAGGCCATGAACCTCCAGAGTCTCCATCCCCTTGTGTCCCACAGTGACACAAACAGGACCCACGGCCACATTTGGCAGTGGTTTGGTTAATATAAAGAATTGCTGATGGCCCAGCTGGAGATCCAAAGCCCACTGGGACCCCTCAGCACATCTGAGCTGGATATTAACCCCAGATCACCAGAAATTCACAGGGTGAAATTTAAAACACTCTGCCAGGCCCCCATCCCTCCTCCACTGCTCAGGGCGTCCTGTGATGGTCACAGAGGAGCTGAAGTTCAGGGTCTGAGGGGGTCACAGCTGCACAAAAACAAAGCATTAATGCCCAAACACCCAGGTGCAAACCTGCCCATCCCACAGAGGAAGGACAAACCTCTGGATGTGGCCCACACAGTGCAAGAGGAACACGGATCGCCGCAAAAAACAGGAAAAAAACAAACCCACAACATTTTCAGCAGCGTGGAATAAGCCCTGCTCGAGGGCCTGCGTTTCCCCCAGTTTAATTAGCTCCTCAGTGATGCAGAGCCAGCTTCCCCAGGAGCCTGGAGATGTATTTTTAGGTGCAACCACTCCAAAAATAGAAGCGTCCCCACAGGAAGCTGCAAAGAGCCACCAAGGAGCCACGTGCGGGTTGTGCTGTGGATGCACAAGCTGAGAGCAGAACCTGCACCCATCCCCAGCACAGGGGACAGCAGGACAGGGGCACTGCCAGCAGCCACCTCAGCACCCTCCCAGATACGCCCTTGGAAAAGAGAAGCACAGAAATTCAAACAGAAATGAGACATTCTGTGTCACAGCACGAGGACAGGTGGGGTTTGCAAGGGGACACACCTCAGGTGACCTCCCCCAGTGAGCACCTGAGCAAGTCTTGGCATTCCCATGGGTTCTCCTGTCCTTCCTGTCACTCACACAGGCTTGGGAAAACTCCTCAAGGCTGTTGCTGACAGGTTTGCTTTGGCAGGCTCACAGAGCAAGACGTCCAGATGAAGCTCCAGAGGAGGCTTCTCTCTGGCTCTAATCCTGCCCCTGTGACAGGCAGAGCTCCCAGCAAATCTGTGCCTTCAGGAATTAGTCCAGCCTTATTTTAAGCAAATCTGGGAGAGAAAACACCCTCCATGAAGATATTTGGTTAAATCTCCCTCCAAGGAGCAGCCCTTGCCCACTGCTCCCCCCACAGCCTGTGCCCAGCCAGGGCTGGCAGGGGATCCACAGGGATTTGAGAGCAAGATAGATCTCCAAGAGGATGTGAGAGAAAGCCTGAATGCTGGAAAAGCAGCAGTCATCTCCAATTTGTCTTAGAGCTTTTGGAGACTTTACATCCCATAGCATAACCAGAGGCTTTCTCCCCAAAACTTCTCCTCTCCAGCCAGGGCACGAGCATAGTCTGGGCCCATGGAGGAGAGTTTTTGCTGGAAGATGATGTTTAACCTTGAAGTCTGGCAGAAATGTGGTGTTTTTCACCTTATGAATTCTCACTCAGCCAGGAGAAGCTTCCCCCGCCTCAGCTTCCACCAAGAGCCACAGAAGAGCCCCCCCAGTACAACCCCTCTGGCAGGGCCCACCCAAAACCAGCCTGGCAAGATCCGTGGTGACCACCATGATGCCTTAAGTTTTAGCTTTCATGTTTTTTAGACTCTGTGCTGCCTAGGTGTGCAGTTCTGAGCCTCACATTCAGTGTTAGTAAGCTCTCCTCACAGGGTAGGCAGACAAAACAAATCCTTTCCTGCTGAGGACCAAGGACAATTTCCAGGTCCAAAACCAAAAACAACAGCGGACTGAAGGGAGGAACAAGAAGGATGAGACCTCACAGCCTGAAGCTGAAATTGGACAATTAAACCCCAATATGCAAATGGAACAAGATTTATAAAAATGTAGGACCTCATGACCGATTGTCCATTTTGTGACCATTTTGGGTCCACCTTGGGTGTAGCCCTGGCCAGGCTCTTGTCCTGCCCAAGGTGGATCCTTAAAGGCCTTTCAATAAATACCTACTTTATTCTCTGCCTCTGTCCAGTCTCTGTTTCAGGTCAGCCTTCCTAAAAAATACACCAGACTAAAACATCCCTGAGAGAGCTGCAGGAGAAAGCCAAGGTCACACAGGGAGCCAGGGGGACACGGGGACCCCTGGGGGGAGGACACACAGCTGTGTCACTGCAGAGGGCTTTCATGGCAAAATCAGCTGAATTATTTGGGGTTGAATTAGAGCTGCACGAGCTTTCCTTTATTTTAATGGCAGGAATAAATAGCTGAGTGAGTCACTGCCTGAGAAAACCCAGCAGCAGCTCCTGGCTAAACAACCTGCTGCTCCCCAACGCCGGATACAGCCGGGAAAAGGTGGGAGGGCCGTGCTGGGGGACTCGGGAGAGGCAGCACAACTTCAGGGAGACGGCTCAAGAGCCTCCCGCTGCAGCCCCCATTCCCATTTCGAGGGATGACGATGAGCTGGAAGCAAGAGGAGCCAGGTTGGTGCAGGAGCCGGGCTCGACAGGCAGCGCCTCACGGGAAGTGCTCGGTGCGGGTTCACCCGGTGCAAATGCTCTAAAAAATACAAATAAATTAAAAAAAAAAAAATCCATTTGCCAGCATCTGAACATCCCACTTCGGGCTTTTTTCCAAGGAAAGCATCCGTGTATCCATTAGCTATTGTCTCCCTCTAGCGCGGGCAGACACCATCCTGCCTCCTCTCCCGGCCGGGTACCAGGGCTGGTGAGAGCCGGGGGCTCCCGGCCCTGGGAACACGCCGAGCACCGGCTCTGCCTTTGCACCGATGAAACAGCTTCCCACACTTTTTAAATTGTTTGTTTTCTCATCCCATTTTCTCCCGGCAGATGCTCAGAGCAGGAGGGATTTCTCCGTGAGCAAACCGGCGAGGCAAAGCTTTCCAAACCGGAGATGAGAGGCGTTTTATCCAGGGCTGAAACAGCATCCTTCCCTCCTCCCGGTGCTCCTGGGGAACCAGGCTGACCTCTCCTCACCCTTCAGACAGATCAGGCTTTGCTCAGCTGAGCTTTCCAGGGGATCTGTCCACAGCTGCCTTTAACACCTCTGCACATCCCCTAAAGCCAAATAAAAACCTGCGCTTCAATTTCCAAACTAAAAGATCTCCCGTCCTCTCCAGGGAGAATTCCTGCGCAGAGAGAAAGGGAATGATGCTGAAAATCTCTCCCCTTTTCAACTGAGCACTGCAGCAGCACCTTCACCCCCTGCTCTGCAGCTCAGCAAAGAGCCTGGAGACACAGCCAGGCTCTAAGGGCTGCATCCAGAGGCTCTCCAGGCATCACTGCCCCTTCCAAAACCATTTATTTACGGCATGAGGCACCTCCAGCATTTGCAAACCCACCTTTTTAAGGGAAAAAAGGACATCACTTGTACCTGCAGAGCCCAATTCCCATTGGGATGATGCTTCAGAGGAGCTTCCCAGCACGGATGGCCCAGGGGACTCCCCCGATGGGCAGGAAAGAATCAGAGCCACACGGACACCCCCAGCCCAAACCAGCATCACTGAAGTGCCTGGGTTATGCTCTGAAATCATTTTAAACCTGTCAAACCTGCATGGATCCACTAAATTGCCACTTACACCCCAAAATAGGTGTTTAGACACCTGCTAAAGCCTCTGACCCCAACCTGGGCAAGTGTGGGGACCCTCCAGGGTTCAGGTTTTCCTTGGATATGCAGTTGCAGGAGCATCTTTCTACTTTCTACATCAAACACCCAAACAAGTCAGGCTAATGGCATTTGGGTTTTAACTCCATGGAATAACATCTCCAAGGAAAACAACTCTTCAGTGGCCACAGCTGGAGACCAGGGTTAGCTCCTGTTACCTGCTGTGATGAGGAAACCACATTTTCCAGTTTTTTCTCCCTCTTCTGAGCTATTTCACAGCTCTCAGCAGGACTTGGCATGATCCAGATCACTGGAACCATGTAAGGAAGAGGCTTCTTTACCTCCTGCCTGGTGAAGGCCAAATATTAATTAAAAAATAGCACAGAGGGGAGTGTGAACAGCTCAGGGTGAGCAGTTGATCTGTTTCCCCTCTGCAATTAAACCTCAATTAATGACTGACCCCTGCTTTATTGCCTTCCCTCAGATAATCACGTCCTCAAGTGTTCTAAAAAACCAAACCACCCCTCACCTTGCCCACTGCAGAATCCCACAGGACTGAGAGGTTCCTCTAGGACACACAGAGGAGGGGCCACCTCATCCCCCCAGGAGAATCCTGTCCCATCAAAGACCCTCCCCACACTTGTTCCCAACAAAGCACAAGGTAGCAGAGCATCCAAACCCTCTCCCAGCACTCCCATCCAGGGGCTGGATCTGGGGCAAATGGGGACACTCTGCTCCCCACTGGCTTTGCCACACCCAGTGTTTCCAGCTGCTCCTCCCCCTGGCACTCCCTGATCCTTCCCAAAGACAACACAAGACACAGAACCAGAATTTACATGGCACTTTGTTGGGGATTTCTTGTGTTTTTTAAAACCCTCATGTCTTCTTCAGAACAAAAACTCACTCTGGAGTTACCAAACCTCCCCAAGTTTGCCTCTTCTCAAGTTGGTGCCTCCTCCTCTGCCCAAAAACAAGCACAGTGGGTGCAGCCTGAGGCTCATTTCGGGGAGGGGAGAGGTGGAAACCTCACCTGAGTCATCCAAATTCACTTGAAAGAAGAGAGGAGGAACACCTTGAATAATAGCATCCCTTTATTTGCTGACACCATTACAAAAACTGATTACATTAGCAACAAAAAAAAAAAAAAAAAAAAA